>JAMKCH010041461.1:0-51724 GCA_023653785.1 Ophioderma brevispina
TCTTAAAACTCAGAACAAGCCTTTGGATTTTGAAAGCATCTTCAAGCCTGACTAGTTTCAAATCAAGAAGTCTGCTCAAGTAAGGTGGATGAGCATCCGCCTTTGTTAATTGCTTATAGAATAAGCTAGAATAAAATCTGTGTAATTTTCTGTTGCACTTTCTGTAACCTATCCAAATGATTCCTTTGATGAAGTCAGGGCCGTACGCAGGATTTATTTTTTTGGGGGGGGTACGGGACTTCGAAAAAAGTGGACCTTTTTTCGAAAAAGTGGACCTTTTTTTGCTAAAAGTGGACCTAACCCCCCTAAAATGGTCCTTTTTTGGACTTTTTGAACATTTTATCACCAAAAAGGACTTTTGTGTCAAAATTTCACTAAATTTTGGACTTTTTATCCAAAAATTCAGCAAAAAGTGGACCTATTTCTCCTTTTGAGGAATTTGGGGAGGTGCGACCACACCCCCGCACCCCACCCCCTGCGTACGGGCCTGGATGAAGTGCCCAAACACATGCACAGTAAAATAATATGGGGCAAGATGAGAGCTTTGTAGAGGTTCATCGGTGCATTAGAAGATATTTCTTGTACATCTGATGATGAAGCCAGACAGGTTTGAAACCTTACTTGAAATTGCAGCTATATGAGAGTCAAAGGAAAGATCTCTACTGAAAGTAACACCAAGTAATTTGAAATTGTTGACTTCAGCAAGTTTACTCTCACCCATAATGTAATGATCACAATAATCAGGAGACTTAGATCTAGTCATGTGCATAACGGAGCACTTAGAAAGATTGAGAGGCAACTTATTAAGAATAGTCCAATTAAAAATGTTGTGAATATCATTCTGAAGAATATCATGATCACTTTCACTAAAAATAGGACGAAGTATTGTGTGATCATCTGCAAACTGAAAGAAAGGAGAAGACACAACGTCAGTTAAATCATTGACGAAAAGTAAGAAGAAAATAGGACCAAAAACAGAGCCCTGAGGAACACCTGAGGTTACAGAACACCACTCTGAAGCTGCACCCTTGAACAGTTAACAACCCGCTGCTTCCGCCTGAAGAGAAAGTTTTTAATCCACTGAAGAAGAAAACCTCGGATGCCCAATGAATGGAGTAAAATGTTGTGGTCTACTTTGTCAAATGCAGAGCTGAACGCTAAGAAAATACCATCTACAAGATTACATTTACGATCATCAAGAGATTTGCTAAGAAGATGAAAGACTTTAACCAACATTTGCTCTCAATTCGCGAAAACCAAACTGGTTATCTGACAAAATATTATGTTAATCTACATATTTCATAATACGAACATAAATTAACTTCTCCATAACCTTGCACGTGTTAGTCAGTGAGACAGGACGGTAACTACCTACATCATCTTTCGGCTTATCACCACCTTTATAAATGGGAACAACATTAGCTTCTTTCCAAGCCTTTGGAACTTCACCTTTCTGAATCCCCCCATCCCCTCCCCAACACCCCATCCCTCCCCCCCCTTTTTTTTTTTTTTTTTTTTCCCCCCCCCGAGGGTCAGGTCTGGTTACGCCCCTGGTGCAAAAGAGTGGGCCGTAAGGGGGATATGTCTTTTTTGACTCCAGTTTTGAACACCTCATCCCGGACCTCATCGCCAAAGAGTGGACTTTGCTTGCCATGCAGCTGGTCAAATTATATCTATATTTTTTTAAATTATAAAATAATAATAAACAAGGCGGTTCTCGAACCACAAGTCCACCTGTTTTCACACATAGCTTAGACCAAAAGAGCAGCACACCAGACTGCCAAACGGGTGGGTATCTAGGTGTTCCCTAAAAAGTTGTGCAACCAGGTAAACTCCAATTTCCCAAATAGTTTTTTTGAGCCTTAGGCATTCGACTGATTTCTTGCCATGCTACACCACCCACCAGTTTGAGGACGCGCGTACACATTTCGATCTAAAAGCAAACGTGTAAGCGTAACCACCTGAGGAAGCGCTTCCTCAAGAAGGCGCAAAATAAAGGGCTCAGCCCCGCGGCAACACGCACGCCGCCCCAACAGCACCCTACCCCCTCCCCCATTATACCCACCCCCTCCCCAATCCCCCCCACCACCACATCCCCCCAAATACCCCAACCCCTCCGGGGACCCACTTCGAACACACCCCAAACCACTTCCCCACCCCCAAAACCCAACACGCCCCAAGAAACACCCCCCACTCGAGCACACAAAACAACACCCAAGCCACGCCCAAAGACCCCAGCCCCCACCCCAGCCAGGCCCTCACCCCCCAACACACCCGACCCCCCACCGACAAACCTAGCTCAGACACCCAGCCCTGGGCCCAACCACCCGCAGCCAGGCCGCTGAAGCAAAACAACAAACAGGCCCGCCCGGAGGCCGCAGCAACACCACAAGCCCGGCACCCGGCCCGCCCGGGGGAACCCACCCCCCACAACCCCGCTCCACCCAAAACCCGACCCGGCCCTTAAACCCCAACACCGCCCCAACACCCCAGCCCGCTCCACAAACACCCCAGGCCCGCCCCCCAAACACCCCGCCACGCCCCAACACCCGGAAGGGGCCCAACAAAAGGCCAGGCCCCGTCGAACACCCAGCCCGCCCAGAGGGCAAACAACCACAGGCCCCGCCCCAACACCGGACCCCCCCCCCAACACCGGCGAGCTCCCCCCGCCTACCAAGACGGACACCCCCGCGCCACAACACCCGACCCGGCCAAACACGCCCACACGAGGCCCAACCCGCTGCGCCGCACAACAACACCACGCCCCCGCAACACAAAAAACCCCCAGAACGCCAAAAAAAAGCACAGCTCCAACACACAAGCAAAGAAAAACAACACAGAAAGGGGCCCAACCACACAATGCCCCGAGGAAAAAACAACCCCACACCCTGTACACACCACAGGACACGCCCCAATAATGTTTGCCCCAACCCAACCCCATCCCCCTCCACCTAAGACTACGAACTATAGTCCAAAAAACCATCGCCCTCCACCACATCGAACAAAACACGCCCACCGCCCACCCCCGAACCCGACCCCCAACAACCCGCCCCGCAACACCCCCCGACATAACCACAGGCCCGATGCCAACCCACGAAACCCCCGACCCCACACGCCAGCCCCCTGCCAACCCAACAGGCCCCGCCGACACACCAACCCCATCCCCGCAAACACCCACAAAGCCCCAGCACCCCAGCCCCGCCCCAAACAACACATCCCCTTTCAAAATCACCAACCTCCCTCCCCTACAACCACCTACCACCTCCCCTCCCCCCCCAAACACCCCCCCCAAACATCCCCCTACCAAAAAAAACCACCTTCCCCTCTCTACACCCACCCTCCCCCTTACCACCACCACCTCCCCTTCCCCAACCACCCACTCCACCTTCCCAACACTAGAATCCCCCAGAAAAGGTTATTTCCCAAATTTGGTTGCTTCTGGACGATGCTTTGTGGATGTTATGGGCACATGTGTTTTATCACCGGTACCCATAGGACCACTGTGTTGTAATGCTGTCGGTTACAGAATAAAATAAAAAATTATTTGGAATTTCTTTCAGATAGAGCCAAATTTGCAAGTAAGATTAGGCACACATACTCTACTTAGGGCAAAGGTTCAGATGATATGTAAAAAAAACATCAATTTTTTGGATGTAAGTCAGGGGGACGAGGCTATGTGGATCACGACGAAAGTCCCTTTATGTGAAATTTGACACTTTGTATGCATAAAATGTCCAACAAAATACTATTGAGCATGATCCAGTACCAATCATAGGCATAAGATCAAATACAAAATCCTAAAGGATGACTCAGAGATTTCCTTCATGAGAGCGCCCTTATTTTCCAAAAAACATTCGTGCTTTGGGCATGTGAATAATGCTGGTCTTAGACTAATCACTGTGTGGAAATAGCTAAGCCTCAATCGAGAGTCCTTTTACAATTGAAAATACAATTCTGTTTTTTAAATTCCGGATACGGGTAATTTTGTTATACAACAGTATGCTATTGCCAATGTCTGTTTATCCTGCCCCACATAAATGTTAATGCACAAAACGAAAAATTCTGATTTCATCTCAAACTTTCGAATGAAACATTTTAGGTTACAATCTTTAGTCCCAATTGACTATTTAGTTAATATATGAAAACAACAAAAAAATATATTCCGAAATCTTGAGTCCGCTTTAATGTGGAGAAGTCTCTTCACAGGATGCGTCCATACCTCACTGGATGTCTCAATTGTCTGTTGTTGTTGGGACCATAATTCTGATAGCACTCTGTGACTTACTATACGCTGGAACCCCTCAAGATTTGCACCAAGGGTGGAGGCCAAAATGTGTAATTAAAACCGTTTTCTATGGAGATGTGACCGGCGCCACTATGATGAAGATTGCGATTTATTCCGTATGAAATACATGTGTTTACACAATTTGGCACTCATCTCAAATGTCATTGAAACCAGGGCTCTGGAACAGCTTACACTAGGGGGGCACCTTCCATCAAGTGTCTTTAAGCGCTCCTGAAACATACCTTTTCCTGATATTAAAATTGTTAAATTTGGATTTGTTAGTTTAAAGGTGTTTGAAACGAAGATTCACCATATCAGGGTATCCTAAAAATCGCCAAGTACTGTTACTGACCCTAGTATAGTTCCCACCTGTTTTTACCATGAAACTAGCTTGGTTGTTTAATTTGGGGGGGGGGTGGTATTATTGGATTCTCCACCCTAACATGAAACACGCAAGCATCAAATTCAGTGCTTCATAGCTTAATTAATTCAGAATTTCCAAGGTGTCAAATTAGATTGATCTACAAAGACCCCGTAAAATGAAACTTAATGCATGAACCTAATTAATTTTATAAAGAAAATAAAAACAAAATGTCAAAACCGAAATGATTATAACTAAAATGCAGGAAATCTTTTGCTTCCAGCCAAAAAAACTTATGGTGGGATATAAGATTCTTTAAATGGGGGTGGGATTATAATCGAGCATGGACTATAATCGGGCAGGACGGTTACTGATTTTTGCCCTGAGGTAAAGGCTTTTCATAAAAAAAAACCCCACCTGAAAGGTTTAAGCTGGATAAATGTTTCTGGTACCAAAATGTGAAAAGTTCTAATTTCGTATAGGATGAAATACAAAATTCAGGCTATGTTTTATATGAAATATAAGCAAATCAGAATCGCCTTTTTTCTCTCTTTGTAGGCATTTAGTAGCCAATACAAGGTAAGAAAATCTATTGAGGGTCTTACTGGATTCGCGATGATATAGGAGCTGGGGAAACGTTTTGGGTCATATCGTTAGTTGAAATAGGGAAGAAGCATTTCAATCTATCTAAGAAGTCGCTTCGCTGCCTTCACATTAGAAAGTGATTGAAAAGAGAGACAAAGGGGCCAAGTACAAAAATTCTAATTTTGTTGTACATGTACTTTTCTGAATTGCCTGGTTAACAGTTTTAATAAAACCGATTTTTAAATTCCTGGGACTAATAAATCATTCTCATCTCTTCCACGTAAAGTGGGTTGTTTATGAAGTTACATTATTCTTCACATCTCACTGTAATCCCTGAGTAGTCATATTGAAAGAAATTGTAGGCATTACTGAGCCACTAGATACCACGGTATTGTTATACCTATGGTCTTCTACACTGATCCTAAATGCAGCATGAAAAAGTAATTCCCCGAATTACTTTAGACTAAAAAAGTTAATTTAAGGCCGACTGCGTTAAAAATTACAAAAGTTTGTGTTTATTTTTATGTGTTAACAAAGTTTCATTTCCAAATAATTCATTCCAATGTGCGCATGCTTACAAAATATTTAATAGTTCGTACAAGCAATCCGTTGGACCATATATGAGCGGTATTGGACTATGTATTAGTCTATTAGTTAAGAACTATTTGAAAGTTAATGATTAGGCCCAAATATCACCGTGTGAACAGCGCAATAAAACATGTTACCGATTCAGGAATAAATAGCGCACCGGCCTGATACAGGTAGTATCTCAACACTTTAAAGTACGTTACTTTTTACCAGTGCCCCTCTATGTTTTGCCCACAGGCACATCGTATTGACCGGTAGAGCACACAGTATGATTGAAGCACGGACTAGGCGTGCTGTAACGTTTAATAATTGCGTCCCTCACAAACAGCTCTCACCAGTAAACAAAGTTACAGGTTTGTCCCTATATAGACGCGAATACGGCGTATAGTCTATACGAATTATTATGACCCAATATTTGGGTTGCCTCAAAAATCTCTCGTGGCACCTTTAAAACTTATAATGCTCTATTTTTGTTGTACTTATTTCACTGATTTTATTCGCAGTCGGACTATTGCCAATTTCATTTCTGTATGGATGTCGGCAGAGATCGGAAGTTAGTTAGCTAAACTTCAGATTTTGCAGAATAGAGCAAGCCAAGGTGGTGTTCAGACCTGATAGGACACCAGCCACACCATCCCTTAAAGAGCTCCATTGGCTACCAATTAGTGAGCGCGTTGCTTTAAGCTTATGCTCTTACTTACAAGGGCATTTCCGGGACAGGCATCTGACTTGTCCGAATACCTCTTCTTTGTATATTCATGGCAGGCCAGGATTGCGATCTGCCGATGACAAGACGGTCCTCACTGTTTCCCCCACAAAAAGGTCAGGGGGTGACAGGGCTTTCAGCAATGCGGCCCCCTAGCCTATGGACACTCTTTGCCTAATCTGTTTGCCACTCCAAGTCCATTGTTAATTTTAAGAAAGCTCTAAATTTCAAATCTATTCCTAAGAGTTGATCGGTGCTGAAATTAGTTTTTTTGTTATTGCCTCACATGATATTGAATTGTGCAGCTTTTTCTTTGTATTTGTTTAGTTTTTTTTTTTTTTTTTTTAAGTGTTTTTACCTTTCAAAATTGTATTACTATTGGTTTTAGGCTAACATTTGTTTTTTTTTTTTTTTTTTTTTTTGGCTAAATAGTTAATTACTCTCTATTTTGAAAAGCGCTTTGACGTTGTTTTGAGAAGGCGCTATTTTTATCAAATGCCGTTGTATGTATTGTATAGTAATTTAAAGTTTGTATTTTAATACTTGCTGTTCTCTGTAGAGTTCCATATAAATACACATTTTATTATTTATTATCATATTATAGGTTATCACTCCACCAAGGTTGAAGCATTGAGGTGGCAAAAAATGGGATAAAATTATGCAAATGGAGCTATGGATGAGTCTACCATAAGCATATAGAGCAGCGAGCAGAAATAGGAGCCTTATTAAGGCATTGTTTACCCCTTCACTACAGAACAAGGTTAAACACCTTGGAGTTTATGGACCCTCTAATCAATGCTAGGTAGTAGTACTCTCAAATTGTGGTACACTTTTTCAATAGGGGCAATGTCAAGAGACCTAAGGACATTTCAGCGAATAAGCGCCCCAAGTTTTTCAACCCGGGTTTTTTGCACATTTGGATATGCCTACTGAATGTAGTAGAGTTAGATCACACCTGGGGTGAATTAAACCCAATAATGGCATATATTTCAACTTTAATGGAGATTTAAAATTGTTTGACCCCTGTGTAAACCTTAACATTGGCCCCCGAGAAAAGTGACACCCAACAAATTTGAGCTCTACCCTACAAGCATTGAGGACCAACTTTTGGTACATGTTTCGATTGGGTAAATATGTGAAAGAGCTTACTCACTTGTAAGTGAATCTGATACTGTAATCCAATTCCAAGATACAATGGAACACCAAATTATACATTGCATCACAGGGCCCAAATAAGCCATCACACAGCTGTTTTTGAAAGTCAATGGACAAAAAAGAAAACAAAAAATTACTAAGGCGACAAACTTTTGACCAATTGGATTATTTATTCCTCTAACTACATCTTGTGTAAATTGACAGAATTTCATTGCAGGGCAAATATAATTTTTGTTGGTAAAAATCTAGTTTTATAGTCTTCTATGGATAGGCCTATGAGGGCCGCTATAACAACAAATCATGACCTTTGCAAGGAGACACGCCAGGGTAAATCAAAGTAGGGCGGACGAAACATACAAATTGAAATGAATAGGCCCAAAACCCCAATTTTATGCAATTTTATTGCTTAAAACCGTTTTCCTGAATTTTGAACATATCAGGGGGGCCTCTGTTTTTCCTGAATTTGGAACCTCTCGGGGTGGCTCCCCACCCCCCACACCCCATGGCCACCGCCCCTGTTGAAGGCCTATATGGCAAGATTTCCGCAATTGGATTTTTATGATTTGTGCAGAGTCATAGCTATCTTGCATTGTCCCTACTTATATCAATTGTCAAAACTATGTTGCCACTGCACTGCTTAAAATGTTCAAAAAATAAGGACAATTTGCATGGGGTCAAACAGCTGAGATCATGTTCTAATTTCTGTTGTTTGACACACCGTAATTGCAAACAATTAAAGTCAATGTTGTGTCATTCAGGTCACGGTTTCTTAAAGAAATTAAAATCACCATTTTTGTTGGTTGATTGAATGTGTGGATCACAAAATGTCCCTTTAAAAGCAATAGGTGGCTTGCAGAATACTGCAAGGTAATCTTTACAGGTTTACACTCAACTTGCCGTGGAATTTTGCTGGAAGAAATGATATGGTGAAGGCCTCTAATTATGGTCCAAGGTAAGGTCATTGCATCATGTCATTGCCGCTTACTGCTTTGCCGCTATGATGATGAATGGTACGTCATTACGTAATCAAGTCAGAATCGCTAGGGTGTTGCACCAAGCGGGCCAGCATTCAAGCCCATAAATCGACCCCTCCCTGCCGCTCGGGTTTGCCGCTTTTCCCAAAGAGGCAAATAGCCATGAGTTGACTGAATTATTAAAACTTCGAGTGGGGCTGCTGAGACGTAGTTCAAGCGCTAAGCCAGCTTGACTAAATAGCGTCAATCCGGGCAAAGGCAGCGTACACCAAGCGGTTTGCAGCTCCTAAGTGGCAGGCGTGGCATGGACACTATGTAATGACCGTTATAAGGAGAAAGATTTTAGTGGAGGGGGTTGAGAGAAAATTGAGGACATTGATATAAATTTACCAAAACTCTTAAAGAGACATGAGGAGATTAAGGAAGAAGCGCCCCCAATTTTTCTCGAACCCGGCTTTTTGTTTACATATTTGGACTGATTACCAATATTTTAGATCACACCTGAAGTGAATAAGCCGAATACCACCGTCTTTATGTAATAAAGATGATGATGTAGTAGGTTCTGTCGTCAGACTGAAGTAAAGCATGGTTTTCTATGGGGAATGACTACGATAAGCAGGCAGATTCAAAACAAGTTTGCGGTTTTCTATTGCACCTGTGTGTCCAATAACCTTCGAACGTTATCGTGTAAGGGTGGTTCTACGACCGGAGCCAGTTGAATTTGATGCGAAATTGTATCCTAAAAAAATATCCTCCTGTCACTTTAAAGCTAACCAATAATCCATTCAGTACTTAAAAGAAATATATTGAGCACATTTTTTGAAGAGCGCCCCCAATTTTTCAAAAAATTTGAGATTTTTACACTGTTGCCTTGGTAACTGCTAGTAAACCATACCTGTGAACGGTTTTTTAAGATCGAAAAGGTCGGTGTCTCACAAACGAAGGAATTTTGGTCATTAGAATAATTATAGCGGATCCGAAATAATACAACGGCTGCTGGCAACGGCCTTTACCAATGTGAAATAGCCGGGGAAAAAAGGAAAAATTGTGTTTTTGTGATTTTTTAAATAGTCATTGTTTTATTGGTCAGGCTAGTCAAGTTAGTGAGGTTATTTCTCAAGGGTGGCACTATTTCATCTGGGACGGACATAAAACTTAGCATTTCCCCGCTCTGCTGTGAAGTACAATATAGGATCTAGATCCCAATCTATTACAAAAATCGCTCATTTTATGATATGCATTTTTTAGAATTCTCATTCGCAGGTGTAGTGTTGTAGCCAATACCAAATAGCTGTGCAAAAATATCAAATTTTGAAAATTGAGGGCGGGCGCTCTTCAAAAAATGTGGCTTGATATTGCTTTTTAAGGAGCGGAGATTCTATTTGATATCTAACCTACCTATGTTGAAGACACTACTGGAATCTTCCCAGAGAGGGGGTGTATATTTCAAATGTGGGCTTTTTAATTAGGGCCACATGGGAATTTCTTGACGCACTAATTCTTCTACAAGGGTTGGTGCAAGAAGATTTCAAAGGGAACAATACGTTTCTGTATTACTGTATGTCTTGAGGAAGGTGAAGTTTCGGTTTTTTGTGGCCAAAAATTGGTTGTTTTTGGTGAAAAATAGTGGGCGATTTTGATGATGCAGAGTGTGTTTTTTAAATAGCGAGTATTAGGTAAGAAATTGTATACTTGAGTGTGAAAAATCAGGGTTTTAAGTGAAAAATTGTGGGGTTTTTTGGTGAAAAATATAGGGGTATTTTTCAAGGGGTGTTATAGAGACAATATGGTATTGAATGGATCCACAAAAATGGAATTTGAAAAACTCAGTTTTGATTCTGGACAGTATAATGTGTATTGTACAATTTGTAACTCTCCCAGACTCCATAGGCACTGTGTTCTAATTTTCAGTTCGTGTTTGGACAGAAATGGTAAAATCTGATTTCTGGCAGAGCCTATCAAAAATCTGTAAATAAAGATATAGGCAACCATTCATACTTTTAAGTGCAGGTTGGAGGAGTTGATGAGGCTACGGATGAACATGTCATTTAATCTGTATCATTCTTAACTTGTACACAATGGCAAAAATATTAATTGTTCAAAATAGAAAACACTCTTATTGTTATCAATGTCCACAGAAACATGCTTCAGTGGGATTTATCCTTGAGGTTTTTAGTAATTCCACGAACAGTGGCGTAACCAGCTTTTTAGGGGAAATGGGAGGGGGCACATATATTCCAGGGGGAAAAGCATATATTAAGTTGGTAGTATAGTATAGGCTATGTTTGTTTTCACTGTAAATGGCCATGTGTGCAGAATTCAATAATTTTCAGTGGGGGGGGGGGGGGGGGAGTGGAAGACACACGAGGGGAAAAGCTTTGCACCTCCAGTTATGCCCACTGTCACAGAATGTGAGTTTCCAGAGCTTTGGTCCCAAAATCATTTACTAGTTATGCTGATTGGGTATTCAAACGTTTACAGATTGGTTCATCACAAAGCAACAACATGTATCCATGTGTCCGCATATTTTTATCACGCGGAAATACGTGGACGCACAGATGCAGACAACGGAAAATCCTTACAAAAAAATATTAAGGATATCGTGTATATAGGGGAACATAATTATCACTATAATACTAAAAAACCTTCCCAGTTCGACAGAAATCTTCCTCGTATATATATTTAGCAAAATCTAAAGCAAAAACTAGTTGGAATGTTGTTGCGTGCAGTTGCACCTGTGCTATTGCGCTACTCAGAGTTCCAAACCTGAAGAACATGGGCGTGCTCTAAGCGTATCGTGAAACGCAATTCGTGAAAACACTGCGCAGGATGTGACACACTACTTGCATAACTGTGGGTTTGAGTAACGAATCAAAGGCAGTAAGTTCCTTACAAGGAGATACGGTGAGCTGTTGAAACCGTTTCAGGCACATATCCAAGCACCTCCCATGGGCCCAGGTATAATCATGCTTTTTTCAGTTGTACATCCAAGCATTTTTTCCACCAGCTTGGCTGCTTAGAGTTGTATTTTTATGATAAAAAGCACAGTCTGTAGGTCCTGAGTTATAATTGAATTCCAACATCCAATTCACATAAACTGGCAGTTATCACTTCTCATCTTGCCATCACTGTTTTCCCCAGAGTTGTCCTTCCAGAGAGTGTAGATTCCAACAAACTTCCTCTAACACTGACTGTTCTTGAGAATTTGGCCTGGCGTAAAAAAAAAGCAAGAAAGTAACAATCGTTAATAAAAAAAACAAGTGGAGGCATTAACATTTGTATGATTACAGCTAACTACATGATTGATTTTCTCCACAGCAAAAATTCTTACAACTATTATGAAGAACAGAGGCATTACATATAAATGGTCTGCAAAGTCTTAACTTTCACGGGTGTCATAAGAATCGCATACCATATAATATTCAATTCTAACAACATGGGGACTTATCCACTGAAGTGCTCAGTGCACCGGTAAGCACCTTAGGCTGCACAACACAATGAGTAACATCTAGAACAAGAAATTTATGGAAAACGTTACGAATTGAGAAAGAATGAGGAAACTTAAGTTCTTGGAGAAAACTACAAGGATTGGTATGGATCAGCAATTTAATAGACAACATGGCACTGGGCTCAATGAACACATTCCACTGCTCAAAATTGACACATGGCCTGGCTTTCAAATTGACACATGGCACTGGCTCAAATTGACAACATGGCACGGCCTCAAATGACCCCACATGGCCTGCCTCCAATTGACACATGGCCACTGGCTAAAATTTGAACACATTCCACTGCTCAAAATTGACACATGGCACTGGCTCAAATGACAAACACATGGCACTGGTGCAAATTGCACCATGGCACTGGCTCAACATTGACACATGGTAAGGTCCAATTGAAACATGCAATGTTGTTCACTGTAAACAATTGGCATGTGTGCAGAATCACTAATTTTCAGTGGGGGGGGGGGGGGGGTGGACTGGAGATTCCCCACGAGGCGGGAAAAAAGCGCCCCCTCCAGTTAGCCACTGGGGTCCAAGATGTGAGTTCCAGAGCTTTGGGTCCCAAACTCATTTCTACAGTTATGCTGTTTTGGTATTCAAAAATGTGCAGAGTGGTTCATCACAAAGCACCAAACATGATCCATGTGTCGCATATTTTTATTCACGCGAGAAATACGTGGCCGCATCAGATGCACGAAAACGAAAATCCGTACAAAAACTTATAACTGATATCGTGATAGAGAACATATTATTCACTATAATACTAATAACCTTCCCAGTTCGAACAGAAATCTTCCTCGTAATTATATTTAGCAAAATATAAAGCAACTGAGTTTTTGGAATGTTGTGCGTTGGCGTTGCACCCTGGTGCTTTGCGGCGTTACTCAGAGTTCCCAAACCTGACGAAAAGTGCGTTGACTTAAGCGTACCGTGAAAACAGCAATTCCGTGAAACTGCGCCTGGTGTGACACACTACTTTGAATACACTGTGGGTTGATAACGAATCAAACATTGCAGTACGTTCCGTAAAGGGAGATACGTGAGTTGTCGAAAACCTGTTCAGCACAGATCCAAAGCACCTCCCATGGGCCCAGGTATAATCATCTTTTTCAGATGTACATCAGCATTTTTTCCACCAGCTGGTGCTTAGAGGTATTTTTATGATAAAAAAGCGTCTGTGGTCTGAGTTATAATGAATGTCAAAACATCCAATTCACATAATAATGGCATTATCATTCTCATATTGCCATCACTGTTTTCCCCAGAGTTGTCCTTCCAGAGAGCTGTATATTCCACACACTTCCTCTAAAC
Organism: Ophioderma brevispina; assembly: GCA_023653785.1. Taxonomy (NCBI): domain Eukaryota; kingdom Metazoa; phylum Echinodermata; class Ophiuroidea; order Amphilepidida; family Ophiodermatidae; genus Ophioderma; species Ophioderma brevispina. The sequence goes on from JAMKCH010041461.1 coordinate 13,469, forward strand.
TGAGTCTGTTCTTGAGATAGTTTGGGCCTGGTGTAAGAAAGCAAGTAAAGTAACAAGCGTTAAAAACAAGTGGCCCACATAACATTTGGATTTACAGCAGTTTACTACCATGTATTTTCTTCACTAGCAAAATTCTGTACATAATATATTATGCAGACCAGAGGCAGTACATATATAAATTGTCTGCAAAGTCTAACACTTTCACGGTGTCATAAGATCGATACCAATATATAGATTTCAATTCTAACAAATGGGACATATCCACTGAATGGCTAGGGCACTGCTGGATAAAGCACTTAGGGCTAACATTACTACAAGTGAGATAATTCTAGAAAAATAAAATTTATGGAAAAAGTTCCGAATTGGAAGCATGAGGAAACTTAAGTTCTGGAGAAAACCTACAAGGATGGGTATGATCCAGCAATAAAAGAAACATGGCAATGTACCACAATGACACCTTCCACTGCTCAAAATTGACACATGGCACCTTGCTTTTTGTGGCTCTCCTCCTTTCAGCAATTGGGAAAACCCCCCCATGCCACTGGCTGTTTGAACGGGCTCATTTTAGATTGACACATGGCATGGCGTGGGCATAGTCCCTTAATCTACTGTTCAAAGGCTAGTATTGGTGTAATAGGAAACATGGCACCTTGGCGTCTTCGGGGAGTCCCAAATTGACACATGGCACAATGGCTCAAATTGAGCATCATTCCACTGCTAAGTATATTTGACACATTTGGTGCATGGCCTATCACGAATTTCCCGTCTCTGATCTTACCAATTTGACACATGGCACTGGCATATGCGTTTAAAGTGACACCTCATTGGCACTGGCTCAAATTGAACTTATGTAATGGCTCAAATTGCCACATGGCACTGGCTCCAATGGGACAAAGTTGTGGATCAACAAATAGGCGTTCTATCCCACCCAACGCTTTTCCTTTTCCCTTCCCATCCACCTAGGGGGGCCTCACCTGCTCTTGTTCTTGTTTTTCCCCCCGTATTATCTTACCAACTGCATCGGTCGTCCCTTTTTCGTTCGCCCCTTCCCTTCGCTCCCCACCTGTGTGCTCATATCTTCTTCTTCTTTGCTTTTGTATACCTATTTTATCACGTGGTAGGATGCTATAGGAGTTGAGGATACTCATAGCATAAATCGGTTGGTTTGGTTCTCTTGACTGTCACTTAGCTGGCATAAAGCTCTCTTGGACTCACTGCTCTGCTTCTCATCCTACCTCCAAATCGACACCTGGCACTGGCCCTCAAATTGACACATGGCAATGGCTCAAATGACAAATGGCACTGGCTCAAATATTGACAAATGGCACTGGCTCAAAATTGACAAAGGGGCAATGGACTCAATTGAAACATGGCAAGGCTCAAATGCACATGGCACTGGCCTCAAATAGCACATGGCACTGGCTCAAAATGACCACTGGCACGGCTCAAATGACACATTACCACTGCTCACAATTGACAAACATGGCACTGGTCAAATGACACATGGCAACGGTGGCTCAAATGACACATGGCACGGACTCAAGTGACAATGGCAAGGCTCAAATTGACACATTGGCACTGGCTCAATATTGGAACACTGGCACGGATCAATAGACACATGTGCACTGGCTCAAATGACACAGGGCACTGGCTCAAATTGGACACCATGGCACTGGCTCAAATTGACACATGGCACTGGCTCAAAATGACACATGGCCAAATGGCTCAAAATTGACACATGGCACTGCTCAAAATTGACACATGGCACTGGCTCAAATCGACACCATGCATGGCTCAAAATTGACCATTCCACTGCTCAAAATGAACATGGCACGGGCTCAAATTGGACACATGGCACTGGCTCTAGTAAGGAATTGAACCTGGGTTGCACTGGTGTTGAAAGGCAAAGTGATTGCAGCTTAAACCCGAATGACACCTTCCTTTCGTTCATTAGATTATTTAGAGTCTGAAGTCTGAGTCTATATAGTAAATATCAACAATATGGTGTTAATCAGTTGTCTATTTGTTAATTACTCCTGTTACTGAACCCTATGATAGTTCCCACCTATTTTTAAACATGAAAGTAGCGTGTTGGAAATTAGGGACATGGATATAAATTGCGGATCTCATCCTAACATAAAAGACACAAGCCTCAAAGTCAGCCTTTTCAGAGCTGAGTAGTCCAGACATTTCAATGATCAAATGAGAGGTGATCAACAAGACCTCTAAATGATCTTGGCTTATAATTTGGTAACAAAAATCACAAGAAGAAACTATCAAACAGTAATGATTGTAACAAAATTGAAAGCAATATAATTTTCAGCAAAGAACTTATGGTGGATTTAAAATAGAATTTCTATCAATCTTAGATCTTTCAAAACTGGGATGGGATTAAATCGAAATTGCGGACTACACTTGGTCAGTACGGTAAGTTATTTTGCCGCTTATCATTTATATTTATTTTTTTACCCTTTTTGCTTTGCCATTTTGTCCCTTTCCGCACTTTATCCTTTCTTCATTTGTCCTTTTAGGGTTAAAGGTTTAGGGCCCGGGAAATCCGCCATCACGGAAAATGACATGTTATGTTAGTCGCGGACTTTGCATTCCCGCGTTCGTAATTCCCGCCCTTCGGCAGGAACAGCAATTCTGTATTTTTCTTATCAGTAAAAGTTGCCATTTTAAACTTCGGTATGTCTGTTTGTAATGATTAAGTACAAGACATGGTAAGACTATTCAGTTTGTGTATCTATTAATTATCGCAGCAAGGCGTGCATAAATCCCACCTCGTCCCAGCAGGTTCGAGGTTGAACAGTTAACAGGTATGCTCTTTGTTACCTGGGGATGTGGCCACTGTGGATACGTCGCTGACGAGATGAAAAGGCTGACAATTCTACCAGTGATGTGATAGAGTTTGTTCATCCTTGGAATGCACACTTACTCAATTGTTGTATAATTGTTTATGGTATTCAAGTGTAGCAATAATGCGCCGCTGGGGTTAGGTTTCGCCGATCGAACGGGAGAAGGAAAATGGTTGTCAAGTAAATCTGTAACCAATTTACTAATTCACACAACTCTCATTCATAAAATGGAATGTTTTTGTGTGTTTTTGCCAAGGAAGGCGTAAGGGATACCTGAAAACATCGGTCATAAATTGCCCTAATTTACTGTTTAACCAATCGGCAAACGTAAGTACGACCTGTGACCTTTTCTGAACATAAAATCTAAAACACATTGTAGCATATTCAGCACGTCAATGCGACCAAAAACTGAAAATGACGATAGAATCGTCTACTGCGGGCATCTCCGTACAAAATGATGAGAAATGCTACTGGTGGGCTAAAAACTGACCGTTTCTTGAATTTACGATGACGGGCAGTTGATTATTTACGTGCAACTTCTCTCAGCAAGTTCAATCTTTTCATATTCCAAAACTTCAAAACCTTTAGACTTTTAGTAAGGAAGGCTTTCGTTGATCAGAGGACATTTCAAGTGTAATTTTCAAATGAAACAGTTTTTCTTAGTGTAGTCTGATGGATTGGATGGAATGCATGTGAGAATATTAGTAAACCCTATCATAAGCACTATTATACAGTCCGAATTTTAATTAGTGCTTTATTTATAGGGAGGGTTAGGCTAATATCGTCTTTTAAATTACAACGATATTTTAGTAAAAAGATGGATCAAAAAGGAAAATGTAGGGTCACACAGTCGCAACTGCCAGCTATGATACTGATAGGCCTAACGATCTTGTGCACGCTTCAAGTACGGTTCAGACCCCTACCTTTCAGGTAACAAGTCTTGTAACAACCCGGGAGCCAGAAGTTCAGAAGAATTTCCACAAACAGGAAATGGCGACCGTTGAAGCGACGGGTTTTTTCGTATTTGTGATCGACATGCTGATTGATTGATACACTCTTTACTTGGATATGGTGTCCACCAGGACCATTTAGGTTTTGTAATTTCGCGGATTCTGTACAGTTTCAGGGATGAATTAAACATTTCTGCCCCACTAAATTCGAACCCTAAATTGCGGTTTATTCCGTTAATGTTGCAGAATCATAGGGGTATTGGCAGAATGCGAATTTCTGCAATACCATTTCAGCGCGGATTTGGAGCGGAAAGGAAATGTTTGATTATGATGCGGCAGAAAAAATGCGGCAATTGCCGAAAATCGAACAAGAATTTGGGTTTTCTAAACGCGGATTCTTGGAGATTCTTTGGCTTTAGGGTTAAAGTTAGCAAAGCGATAGCCAAAAGGACCATCTCACAAGGTACGACAGCTCACAAGGTAAGACTACTCACTTTATGACTCATCAGCAAGCTTTCTCACTGATGTCCCTCAAAAATATCTGTTGAGTAATTGGTGAAAGATTATACACTAAAGCACTCATGATGCATTTATGCTACTTGCCATACTGTTCATTCCACAAAAAGACCTTTCATTTCTAACAATTTTAGTGGGGACTACAATCTTGCAGTTAAAGGTGCTGATCCAATTTTGGGTATTTATGTTCTCTACTTGATATGAGAGGCATGGTCACTTGCACATGAGCACCATATCACTTAAGTACCCTGGGAAACAAACTTGTGGTTTTGATGGTAGAAGCAAAATACCTATGCAAAGCCTATTTCAATACTTGGTAATATGATGGAACATTAAAATGGTTGTTTTTTGTTTATTATCTGGGAATGAAAATGGAAATTGAGGGGCTCAAAAGTTTCAGGATTGACAAGGAGCAAATACGGCTTTATATGTATCCCCCACAGGCGATACTACTTCCTGGTGTTAAATAGGGGTCCCAATAGACAATCGTAAACCGCTACCGTGCATAGAGTAAATGTGAGTGACACATATAAAGCTACATTTGATCCACTCCAAAAACCAATTACCCTTTTTTTTTCCTCCCCCCAGTTTTCTTTTTATCCCCCTTGCCTTTTTTTACCCCTTACCTGTCTCGAACCAGCCCCTTTTCCACCTCCTGTTGCTCCTTTCCACCCCCCCATTCTTTCTCATCTCTTCTTGTGCTCTTTATTCAGCGTCACTTTAGCATTTCTACTCTTTTCCCCCCCTCCCCCCCTTACACCTCTCTCTGCTAATCCCTCTATGCCTTTTACCTTTCCTACTATTACTCTTTCTGTTGTCCAATGTGTCCACTTTTCTCTATTTTCTTCCCCAATATCTTTTACCTCTTTTTGGCGCCCGAGTACGCAGGAGGATCTAGCAAATGTTGAAATAGTGATGATTTTTACATGATCACAATCTGTGATAGTATTATAGTAGATTTAAATTCAAGGAGAGTTCATGCATATTTCGATAAGCGCAATATTGATGAGGGTTCAAAATCCTTGTCCATGTGGACAGGCGCGGATCCAGGGGGTGCCGGGGGTGCCATGGCACCCCCCCCGGACCGCACGGAATGTTTTTTGTGACCCTGAATGTGATGCTGCTCATTATTTTATTCGAAAGCTGTCTTTTCCGGTTCTGTCGGACTGAAAAATTTGCTATTGTATTTAGAGACGCACCATGTGACTTCAAGGGGGGGGGGGTTGGAAGTTTAAAAAACACTTTCACCCAAACTATATGAGCAAAACACAAAAAACTTTACCCGCTTTCCTTAAAAAAAAAACTTTACCCGCACCTTATAAAAGGGTTTAAAAGGCATTACAAGAACCTGATATTAACGTGTTGGGCTTCTCCTGGTTTGAGAAATTACGAAACATTTGTCATTACATTGAACGGTGCGACCAATCTTGTAATTTACCTTTACGATGCTGAAACGGCCTGCACCAACGGTTATCGCCAAGCCATAAAGGCCATAAAGGATTGCCGCAACGCGTTGCGTCATTTCGCAACGCGTTGCGGGTGTCGGCCCAATTAAATATGATCAATTTCTGTGACGTATTAAAAAAATAGACCGACAAACGCGGTTGCCAAATACTAGCAACGCGTTTGGAAACTCCACAAAGCGTTGCAAGCTTCACAACGCGTTGGGGTTTTCACAACGCGTTACGAGCTTTACAACGCGTTGCGAAGGTCATGGCCCCCATAAGGGTTCATAAACGCTTTATTGCTGCAAAGCGTTGCGGGCCGTCGACCAATCAAAACGTGAATTTCTGTGACGTATTTCAAAAATAAAGATGCACCAAGCGTTGCGGCAATAGTTATGACCCTTATGGTTTCACAACGCGTTGCAAGCCAGTCATCAACGCGTTGCGAGCTTCACAACGCGTTTTTTGTAAACTTCCACAACGCGTTGTGAATGCCCCAATAAGGGCCATAACGTATTGCCGCAACGCGTTGTGTGAGTTTGCAACGCGTTGTGAAGGTCGCAACGCGTTGTGAGGATTTATACTGTGAAAACGTCACAGAAATGATGATTTTGATTGGCTGCACCGCAACGCGTTCCGAAATGTATCAAACGTTGCTGAACTGTCGCAACGCGTGGCCGAAATGACCGCAACGCGTTGTGACTTCTCCAACGCGTGGCGGCAATACGTCACACCATTTACGTGTCGTCTTGGCACACAACGCCGGTCATTGTTGAATCACGGTCAGAAAGTAATTTGAGCCCACGCGACCTTGGCCAAATATCCACTGCGCCAGGGAGTTCACAAGTTTTCGACGTAAAGGCACCGGAGGTAGACGTTCATGTGGAGGTCCCTTGATGATGCGGGGTGAGGTATGATGTTCATGCCGGGCAGGCGATGCCTGCAACAACGCCATACAGCGCATGGCGGAATCAATTGTAGTGCCTCATTTGCATCGGTTGGGGACTTCTTATGAAACGTCTACCCAAGTGGTTGACACGTTACAACAAAACTGTTAACATATCGGGACCGGTCAATTCAAATACGTGGATTGGATTTTGTACACTGGATATGCGCCAAATACCTTGGCCCTCGTAGGGACGATTTTTGTACGCACCAAAATAATTCCTAATAAATTGTCTAGTGAGCCGACTCGTTAAATAGAGGTTTATATTTTCGGAAAAACGTGAAAAAATACGAGAAAAAAATCTTACCTTATTAGGCTGGCTCAATTCTCGATTGTGATGGGTCAAGTCATGCACAAGCCATGCTTACCAAAACTAAAGAGCTAAATTGGTCTTATTTTGTCAGGAACCCCATTTCTAACATCAGATCGACACCTGATCGCGTTTTCGCGATATCCAAGGTTATGGTACCACGAAACACGTTTGTCATTCCTTGTCAGTAATCGCAGAGCCTTTAAGCACAGCGGTATGGCTGCTAGGATTCCCATGACGTAGAGCATATGTCTAAGAATAGCGGCCAATTAGCGATGCGGAAAACGGAATGGTGGCGCAGAGTCCCAGCCAGTAAGTTTCTATGGAGCGTAAAATGGTGTGGACGTTATGACCCTTCTGGCTTGTGACCCTTAGCAAAGAGTTGTGAAGTTGCATACGCGTGGAAGATCTCAACGCGTGTGAGTTTCAACGCGTTTTGCAAAGTATCTAGGCCAACGATGAGGGGTCTATTTTTTAAAAATACGTCACAGAAATTCATGATTTTGATGGGCCAACGCCGCGTGTGCGTTGACGAAATGTCGCAACGCGTTGTTACTTCTCGCAACGCGTTGCGGCAATACGTTATGCCTTTATGGCTTGGAATACACGTTGACGTGCTTCATTCACAAATGAGCCTTACACCAGTTTCAGACCATTACTCAAAGTCTAAAGTAGGCTATATTACTATTTATATAATTATTGCAATGTTAAATTGGGTCTATCAATCTATAATACTCTATAGTAGCTCATGGTGGTTTTTGTATGCAATATAGTTCAGAGCTAACTCTTCAGACATCATAACTGAAGGTCCAGGAACAATAATACTAGTAGAAATTTAATATGCCTTGAAAACATAAATACTCCCAAAAGTTCGCCCGCAACAACACCCGCATCGCTTATGCGGCACATGGCTGCATTTCGGCCACTCATCTTTGCAAAACAGGGGTCCTGGCATTATAAAATTAATTATGTTTATCCATGCATCAAATTGGACTGGGAAATGTGTTTGGAAAGTGACCATTGCAGGGGTTCCGCATTTTGCCGCACTCACACCCCGTCAGCTTGATATAGGGCCTATACGTACTATCTATTAACACTATGCATAACAAATGTAACCCCATCAACTCTATTTTACTTTTAGCATTATATTAAAATTGTATTTCAAATTTGCATGGAGAGAAAAAGGCGTTTTGGAAAGCGAACTCGCAAGCGGTTCCGCTCGGAAGGGGGGACACACCCCCCGACCCGACAGATTGATTCTATACGACTTGCATGGGACTTCTTGCTTATCAACAAACTTAACCAATCAAACTAATTTTTATTTTAAAAATGAGATCATACTTATAAGCATTTATTTCATTTGTTTTTCCTATAAAATTTGCATGGGAAAATGTGGTTTTGGACGCTTGATATGACGCCACTCTCGAAGAACACTTATGCTTGATTTCAAACAAAAACTTAATCCAGCAACTATATATTTTACTTTTTAAACAATGCTGATACATACCTATATAAGCATTTAAAAGATATATACAAACATGTAGAGTGAACCACTTATCCAAGTTGTTCTATCGAATTTGCATTAGAAAATTGGTTTGGATAAGCGAATATGCAAGGGTTTCGCGCTTTGCACTCGAGGGGGTATCCCCTCACCCCCCAGAAAGCTTGATTACACTGCATGAACACTTTATTGCTTAATTTAACAAAACTAACCCTATATATTTACTTCGTAAAATGCTAATTATATCTATAATTTAAGGAACCACTTACAAATTTCAAGTTGTTTCTATCCACAATGCATTGGGAAAAATGTGTTTGGAAAGTAAATATTGCAAGGTATGCGGCTTAGGGGGAGGAGACACCACTACGCCCAACCCACCCCGGACAGCTTGGGATACGAAATCTGCATGAACACTTTATGAACTTCCATTTCAACCAAAACTACCCATCAACTATAGTTACTTTTAAAAATGGCTAATCAATTAACTTATAATTTAAGTGACATTATAAATTTCAGTTGTTTCTATCAAATGCATGGGGAAAAATGGGTTTTGGAAAGCAAATATTTGCAAGGGCTCTGCGATTCGCGCGGGGGGACACCCTTTCCCGCAACCACCGATCACCCGGACAGCTTGATTACGGAACGAATGCATGCAACAATTTATGCTTAATTCAAACAAGACTTACCCATCAAACTATATTTTACTTTTTAAAAATGTTGATCATTACTATCAGCAATATTTAAATTGTTCCATGCCAAATGTGCATGGTGAAAAGTTTTTTGGAAAGTGAACATTGCAATGGTCTCGGCTTTGCGCGGGGAGGGGGAGACCCCTCCCGCACCCACCAACCCCCCAGAACAGTTGATGATTGGATTGAGTGTGTTCAGTGAACACTTTATGAAATGCAAAACAAAAACTTAACCCATCAACGAGTGATGTTTTTACTTTGTTTTATATAATGCTAATATACCATATTATTTAAGGAAAACCCACTTATAAATTCAAATTGTTTTTTTTTTTTTTCCTTTTGCTGTGGGAAAATATGCTGTTTTGGAAAACAAATATTGCAAGGGTTCTGCGCTCGCGCCGAGGGGGATACCCTCCCGCAACCCCACCCCCGGCACCGCGTGATATACGAACCTCTCCCATGACAACTTTATGCTTAATTTAAACTAAACTTAACCCACTCAACTAACCTAGATTACGTAATTAAATGATCTACCTAAGCATTATAAGTGAAACCGTTTTCAGGAATTTTCAAATTGATTTTCTATATCAAATTTGCATGGGGGAGAAAATGTGTTTGGGAAGTAAAGATTGCAAAGGCTCTGCCCGCACAACCCCCTCCCTTGCAGCACACCTACGCCGAATATAGCCCTGACTTACAATTCTGGCCTGACTATTACCTAAAACCCCCGGCCCCCCATATGCAGGGTTTCACTAACATAAAAAACATGATCCCTTTTTTCTTTCCCTTTTTTTCTCCAAGGAAGTCAACACGACACAAACAAAAAAACAGTCCCAAGTAGTAAAAAAAATCGAGCCTGGACTTGAAGAATAAAACAACCTGCCTCCACAAAGCCCAACGACCTAAAAATTAAAAAACTTGGGCCCTCACCCAAACTTCCAAAACACCCCCCCCCCCAAGTCTAATGGTGAGTTCCCTCTACGACAGCGATAGAAGCTTCTCGATCTACTTGTTTAGGACGCTTGGTCCCTTGATACATAATTCTTTATCGTGCACTTTAATTGACCTTCTCGTCGTTCATTTTCCAAACGTCACAGTGCCTCGGCGCTTGGTTGAACTTGTTGACTCCACTGTTAATTGTGATTAAACTTATATACTCGAAGTCATGATCAATTGTCCTGAAACGATGAACTCTTTCCAGCGCTTTAGATATAAGTGATATGAATATTTCCCAATCAAGAGGGTGCGGAAAAAAGTGTGAATTGCCATGATAAAAATTGAAGAGACTCTGCGCTTAACCACCCCCAAGCCAGCTACGCTGGAGCCTCCCGTGGTTGCTACGCAGCCATTACATCAAGCAAAGTAAAAATTTATCTTGGCACCCCCCTCCAGTGAGGCTTGGATCCGCCCCTGCTGGGAGACTAGGCATTTGTACCATCAACATATAGTCATGGTACAAAGTTACTGCCAAAGAATCAGCTCACTGGAATCTGATGCTGCGCTCTACATGGGTTCTGTTAATGATAAAGACTACACCAAAATTAGATCTAGAGATCCATTCTAAACGGAAGTAGTAAAAGAGATGAACGTTAAAGGATACGCTAAGTATTGCCTTTTGTTGCTGGCAAGACAGTGTCTACTGTGTGTTCAAATGCCAGACACCTGGCGGCTTGAGGTTACGCAGACGAGAGTCTGGCGGATCAATCTGTTATTCAAAAATCAAGAACAAAACACATTAAAACCAGTTCGTATTCTATATTAGCGCAAGGTACAACTTAAATCTATTTACCGTTTTATGTGTTGGTGCAGGGCCATATTGCGAAGATTTATTTTTTTGGGGTGTGGGACTTCACGAAAAAGTGGACCTTTTTGGTAGAAGCTAACCCATAACCCTCTAAAAATGGTTCCTTTTGGATGTGTTTCTTATTTTGAACATTTCATCACCAAAAGTGGATTTTTCTTGTCAAAATTTTTTCTCTAAATTTTGTACAATTTTGATGCCAAAAAATGCGGCCATTTGCCCTCGCCCTTCTTGTGCCGATTTTTCTTTAGCACCTTTTGTGTAAATTTGTTGAATTTTTTGTCAAAATTTTCTCTAAATTTGGAACTTTTAGGCAAATAATCACCAAAAAGTGGACCCTTTGCACCTTTTAGTGGAATTTGGTGGGGTGTGGTGCAACTACCCCCCCCCCACACACACTTACTACAACATGTATTTGAATGGAGAATCAAATCTGTTAAAATCCCCATTTCAGCATTGTTATCACCCAAAGACCCCATGTTTTTGAAAATTTTACTACTGTCACTCAAACTCCCCTATTTTTTGGAAGATGTTGAAAAAAATCAGTAAAACCTCTACTTTTTAAAAATTTTGCAACATTTTCACTCGACCCCATTGACCCTAGCACCACTGAATCTCACAAATACCACAGCACATAGTGGTCATGGGATTGGGGCCCCCTGGTTCGAGATCCACCCGAATTTGCGACTTTTCTCTTTCCCTTCTTCAGTCATTCTTTCACTCCCTCCTGGCTAGAAACAGATGTGACATTGGGTTAAACAAAATTTAGCAAATTTGTCATCAGCGTTCGAAATAAGGCGCTTCCTCGCTTCAAATACCCACAAAATAAGAAGAGGACCCTTAACTTCTTTACCTTAAGGGTCCTGTTGACTCATAAGAAAATTGGTCAACTTCCAGATTCCAACAGCTATCCTGTTACGGGACCCTTGAAATTAGTGAGGACTCATAATTTTTCAAAGTTGAGGGTCCCATGGACCCTTTGATATTTTTTCTTATTATTGTCATCCACATAACCTTTATTTTGGGGCAATTTTGATTTCTCTCACCCAAAAAACCCTATTTTGTACATCTTCTGTCAATGAATGCCCCTCTATTCATTGCATATACAAGGGCCTTCCCTTGGTGATCGATTATACTTCACCTGTAGATCACTTTGTCTGGTTACCCAACGACCATTTTCCGACATGCTTAGCGCAAACATAGAGATAATTTCATGCTTTTGGTAGCAGAGTTTTAATTGAAGTCGCCGCCTCCTTGCTGGGTTTAATGTTAGGTCATCTTCCTCATTTGGAAAACATGATCACTGTGAAGAAGAAAATTAATGACAACGTGCTAGCATACATTATTTGGGAAAGAGTCTCTACAGTTTGTCTTGAACAGGTATCAACATTGGTGGGGGGATGATCGATTGCCATCCCCTCTCATCAAAATATAGGGGGGTATATATGCCCCCCCCCGGTTTACCGTCCCTGTTCCTCACGCATAAGGACAGTTTTAAACGACAATGGTAAAGAGAACAGGAGCACCTTTGATTTTTAAAAAAATCTTTTATACTGTTTAATGAAAATGTAGATTATTTAAAAGATTGCTTCGCGACCCCCGTTCTCATCACCCATGATACCGAACCCCCAGGTGGGAAATGCTGGGATACACCAAATTACACTCGCCGCTACAGAGGTATCTTTGATTGTCAAATTTGAGCTCATTGACATTCATACAGAATATTGACAGAAACTACACTGAAGCTGTGTCACAGATTTGTTTGATTTTTTGGTTTATTGGCAAAATGGATCATGAAAGCATGCCCGTTCCTTCTCTGGACCAGGGAAGTTTAGCGTCGGTCCCGGGTAAAGAGCGTCACAACTGTACAATGTACATGCAGTCAGGTCGAATAGAGGGGGTGTAAACCTGGACTTGTTCCCAATCCGCCCCAGCCTCAAATAGCGGGTCTTGTTAGGGAGCTCCGTATCATAGATACACGCGCGGCCCCGGATCAGCCACACTAGCTGTACAAATCCGACACCCACAAAAGCCATTACCAATGCTTGTATGTATGCGCAAAAAACACGATTTGTTATAATGTTCTGTAATGCCATCTTTTCAGTAGCCTGGTTTTTGCAGGGCATTCTCTGGGGTATTCTTCCTCCGTATCAGACATACTTTCCTCTGTTGACCAAAGTTTATGAAAGGAGGAATAGTTAATTGGCAGGCTTCGAAATAAGAAAAAATATCAAAGGTCCTGGGACCCTCCACTGATGAAAAATTACGAGTCCTCATAATTTCAAGGGTCCCGTAACAGGATAGGTTGGAATCTGGAAGTTGATCAATTTTTTTTACGAGTCAACAGACTTAAGGTAAAGAAGAAGATAAGGGTCCTCTTCTCATTTTGTGGGTATTGAAGCATAGGAAAAAGGCCTTATTGGAATGATGTTTCATTGGTTAGAACACCAGCGCTGGCAACTTTGGAGCCTCCTTTTATCTGTTTTAAGATAAGCACTCTTGATATATCTCCCTTTGTGAAGGGGACTTAGTAGGGACCAATTCACCTTTACACAATAGACCGTCACATAAATTTGTGGTTTTAATTTTATATTACCTCCATTCATCAATTAGGACAGCTACACCAAGTCCCCCGCTTGCTTCCAAACACTGGTTCAACATGGCATACTTCTGAGGCTTTCATTCTGTCTCTAGAATTGTCATAAAGAGAGTATTCTTAACAGCACTATAAGAATTAAAGAATTGCAAGTCTTTGACACTACAGTGTTAGGTACATGTATATTACCCACCAAAGCTCACAAGTCTTTTTTTAAAGACGTCTTCACCGCATAGACTTTTGAAAATCTTTTGGTCTGAGTATTCGCGCACCCATATGTTATCTTACCGTCATCAGTGGCTTAAAAACTTGCGCTATCAACTATTTTTTCCCTGGACCCGACCCGGCACTGGAACAACTTGCCTCACCATTTACTTGATATTATAATTCAATGCTTCAAAAAGGGGACTCAATGATTCGTTAATGATGATGGAAACTAACCTCACAAACCCACTAACCATTAGTGTCTGGTCATCAAACTCATAGCGTGATGCAGGAACCTGCTTTGTTGGAGTATTAATGATCCAGAGGAGAGATCCAGAGTATTCTAAAACAGAAGCGGTTTTTTCCTCTTTTCCCACAAATTGAGTAAATTAGGACTTATATTTCCCAGTAGTCTACATAGATTAGATTGAAAGTTTTCTTTTCATCTGGAAATGCATAGTGATATTTTAAATAAAAAATATCACGGTTATCGGACCGCTTGTGTCACCTCTGTCCATGGTTTGGACTGATAGGCCTCGTGACCTTTGACCTTGACATGTGACCTTTGACCTATAAACAAATGAGGATTTGAGTAATATCATAAACCAAGTTTGGTTCCAATTGAACTCTCTCTTCAGTTGAGGTCAATTTAACCTTTTCAGCCTATCTACAATTTGACCTCACATGACGGTACACTGTAAAATGTGACCTTTGACTCATCAACAAATGAGGAATGCCACTTGCACCTATGAATAAGTTTGGTTAAGAAGGATTGCTGAGAGAAGGTCAGGCAGTCGGGTGGAAGATGGGAGCGGCCAAATTTTGTTCATATTTTAGGTTGTGATGAACACATGCATCTGTTCAAAAATTGTTGAACACTTTTTGTGCAGATTTGGTTCTCGCCCCTCATTTCAATGTTGCAATGAGCACGGACAACACTTGAGCAATCTCGACACCAATTAGTTTTCAAAATGATTGGGAGGGGATGGGGATGGGGAAAGAAAATGTTATAGTTACAATGTGTTTCAAGCCTATATATCCTTCATAGCTGCCAATATAAACAGGTGTTCCACGGACTTATGAACAGCTTGATCCAAAGGTCGAAAAAATCAGTACCAAAATCACAAAAAACGCTCAATAACTCGAAAACGGTTTAAGTTAAGAACACATTTTGTAAGGAAATGAAGCCTGACTTCATATCTTTATAAATTACACAAAGGTAAAATCGAATTGCTGTAACGTGGGAATTTTAAACATTAAGTTTAAAATTACTAAAAACTAATAATAAATAACATAACAAAAGATGCAAGTAAAAGTACAACGAAAAAAATACTTTTTCTGAAAAAGACATGACAGAAAGCACAAAAAAAGTGAATATCACACAGACACACAGACTACACAGTACAAACCTACGCACGACACTCGCACCCGCACACACCATACGCACGCACGCACACACTCGTGCTCGCACCCACCCACACCTAAAACAGAAGTTTTCATATAGGCAAGTGTGAACACCGGAAAAAACTACTGAATTAAACATGGCCAAAAGCACGCCACAGTACATTCCATCCAAAACCGCGCTAGCGAAGACACACTCACACATACGCACGCACACGCACTGCCACCCACACATACATACACACACACACACACCACTGGCACACACAAAACATACGTGCACATTCACACGCAATTCACGCACAATCACACCTAAAACACAAGACGTCATACACACACGTTGCTCGAGATCAAATGCAGAATTAGAATTTTAATCAGTTGCTTTGGTCTCTGAGGAGTGATGGCTTCGGCCCCTACTAAACGTGCTGTAAGACATAGGAGTAGAATATTTCAAGATCTGAAACCAAAAAAACAAAAAAAAAAATCTTCCACCATTCCCATGTTGTTTTGCAGGATTTGTTGTTTAGAAATCAACTTTTGGCAAATATATTTGGGGAGGGATAACCACGCGCATCCCTTGAAAATAATTAGTGCCGATTATCTTTAAACCTCTTGTCATTAGGAGTGCTCTTTTCTATATGGCACTGCTTAGAAGGCGGGATGACCGATCGCGAACATCGACACAACCACCACTACTCCATCAAAAATAGAGAGTATGATATTAAGAAGAGACAGTTCCAAAGTTCGCCAGTACTTGATATTATTATATATAATATTATTATATATATATCAAAAAAAAGAGTGTAAAAAAAAAAGTAATTTTCATGAGGGAAGTGAATTAGAACCCATAAAAATGTATTAATAGACCAGAGTAGTAACTACCCACTAGACCAGACGTACAACTCGATGAAAATAAAGACATCAAAAGATCTATGCATTCTTCTGCCGATTATGTCATCTCACGTCCAGGTTTAAATGACCAATCAAGCTTATGCATGTAAACTTTAGCGTCACAACGGTCAACACGACATAATAGAGAATAATAACTCGGAAGGAAGATTTCAATTAGACTCGAAATAGATGAAATTTATCAGGTTACCGAAAAACGTAAAAAAGATATATATATATTGTTAAATTCTTTATTGGTAGACCGTGGGTACCCAGAATGCATCTGTAATCGATAGCCATTTTAATAGGCTTAAGGTTACAACCAAAAACATACAAGTGCTAGTGTGATGCAATCCATTGGCTTGTAACCATTGATTCATTGAAGTTCTTAAGGTCGAATCCATGTAGTGTGTTATTTTTTTGTGTTCAAAACATAATCAATCCGTTTTAATAAATTAAGATACACTAGTTTTTTAAATCCATTTGATAACTTTAAATTTCGATATGCTTTCACATAGTTGTCTCTGAGGTCTGATAGAACAAAAACAACAGTCAGCTCACAGACCTACCCCCCCCACACCACCATGTTTCCATACACACAAAATGCGATGCTATTTAATGCAAAACGATGTTATGCACGTTATTAGAAATGTAAGTTACTCTTACCTAAAGTTGATTGATAACGTTCAGAGTGATCCTTGCTCCTTTGGCTCGTATAATAAATTTATAGTATTTACATTCATACTTTGCGGCATATCCCCCCTCACACACGTGCGCACAAATTATACACTAGGCATACGCACATGCTGTGTGGTTGGGCGTTTAGCGTGTTGGTGTGAGTATATATATGTGCTGAAGTCTATTATAATGCTAATTTTTGATGTTGTCAACATTTTTTGTTTTAAAATAAGAGTTTTCCTTTTAAAAAATTGATGAGTTTTTTAAAATTAACTGAATAAATGCATTGTAATGCCCAGAAATATGATTCTATTACCAAAATGGGTTATAGTATCATTTGAGGATGATACCATCTTCGCTCCCTGAAAAAAATCATGTTTCTTAATAAAGCGTTTTTTTGAGTTATGAGCGTTTTGTTAAAATCTGTACATGATTTTTTGACCGTTCCGGTACAATCTTGTTCAAAATTGTTGTCAACTTTTGAGATTTGGTTCCCGCCCCCCTCATTTCATGTGTTGCATGAGCACGACACCCTTGAAGCAATCTCGCACCATATTAGTTTCAACACTGATTGGAGGGGAATGGGGATGGGGAAAGAAAGTTATAGTTACAATGTGTTTCAGCCTATTATCGTCTCTTCATACATAGCTGCCAATATTTAACAGGTTGTTTCCACAAAGGACTACTGAACAAGATTGAATGTGTCCATAAACATTCACAATGATGGTAATAAAAATATTGAGTACCCCCTCTACTGGTCTGAAATTATGACCCCCCCTCACTAAAAATGACCCTATGAGTATCCCCCACACTGGAAAAAAGGGAATAATTTCCCACTTTTCCATGACTGGTACCAATTTGTAAACAAGATGTACTATATTTATTTTTATTTCATTTTGACAATTCATCTTTTGTCTTTTTTACATAGCATATAGGAAAGATCTTCAACAATGCATTAGTGGTCCATTCTTCAGATGGGGTGTCATGTATTTTCTGGTTTTCTCTCAAATAGTAAAATGCTAAAATGGCCCAAGTTTGCAAGCTCATATCAAAGTTTGCCAGTGCTTTTTTTTATTCCTTTATTTGTGATATTATAAGTATCTATACCTAAAACTCAAGTTACTAAATAAATCCATGGGTAAATATTTTTTGTGTTTGTAAAAATGCACCATACAACTTGCTAGTTTTTGAAAAAATAGGGATTTTTTGTCCATTTTCATGCTTATCGAATATAAATTCTGTCAATTCTTTATCTAGCTGCAAGGAATCCAGAGGTCAAAGTGATATTCTGTACAGTGCTTATTATTTTTCTCAATATTTTTGTAACAAAATTTTACTTGTAAAGTTTGATATTTGGACTATTCCATTGTATTCCTCGGGTAATTTGCAAGATTCCTTTAAAATGTAGTATTGTTGTCAAGGTTGTACCAATCTGCAATAAAACTTTCTACTTTTAACAAGAGTGATTTTAAATTAAAATAATGATCTCACTGAATGTTTAAAAAATACACCATATATTTTTTCTCACCCGCACCCATCAACTTTGACGGCATAACCCTAAACCAGAGGTCTAACTCATATTTTTTTTTTTTTTCTTCAAAATGACCAAAACGATGCGAAAACAACACCTGGAGTTTTTTTTTTTTTTTTTATTACGAAAACTTGTTTGATCATTTTATAAGCGCTAAAGAATAGGGTGCAATACTTCAGTATAGTACACAAACGGGAGCTTGCTTTTGTTTTAACTTAACCTTACCACCCACTTTCTTGTAAGTGGAAGGGTGGTAAGTATGCAAGAAATTATTTTATCCTATTCTAATCTTTAAGAGAGGGGGGGGTCAAGAGTAACATATAAAATAATGGAAATAAATTGTAATCAATTTCCCAGTAAAAAGAAAAACTGCATTCGGTAACCATGGTGCAACATATTGAAGTGAGAATATCCAATCTTTAGTATTTGAAATGCTATATTACCCGATATCATTTGTCTGAATCTTGGCCCCATCGGCCAAGGGCCAATCTAACACAAGTTTCCGTGTGGGTTTGTTTGTCCCCAAGAAATGTCCAGGGGGCCCTTGGGGTGGATTTTTCAAAAGTGGATGGACCTTTCTGTTCTCAGAATATGGACTTTTGCTAATGGGGGCCGAAATTAGGCAAAGTTAAGACCTTTTCTCGTCAAGAAAACAGTGTGGTACAAGACGCGACTGTAAGGAACTCGTATTTGGTTGTGGGACTTTTCGGGACTTTTATTAGCAGTGGATGCCCCGCCCCACATCAACACCCTCAACCCTCCAAATTAACTTGGTACAATAGCTATTTTAGATAAACCACTGGACAAAAAAACATTTAATTGCACACCAGGCTTTATTTTATCTAGAAGCCATATATATTTCAATTTCTTCTTTTCTTTTCCTTCAAACGGGTAATAAATATTTTTACTTTCAACAACATATAATACATTTTACATATCCAATTTTATCCAGTGAATGTAGGCCGATCGAGAAATACTTAGCCAAGAGATAGAGTTCATGCTCTATGTAGTAATGTATACACCCTGCCTAAACATGAGGTGAATATTATCTCTTGATCACTATTTTTGCTTTAAAGGAACATGTACAACACCACAAAAATACAATTAATTTTTTTCAGTAGCATGCGGGCAATTTATACGCCTATTACTTGTTTTTCTGTGTCAACTATTATTCTGAATGGGGGAAAATAGGGCGTATTTTTTTATAAATATGGTTCCCGTTATTCATTGCAATCTTCATGTTTGGGTGTCACTTTGTGCCACATTAATCCGATGCACCCTGTTCTACTAGTGCTATCCCCCACGCTCGTCTAACTGAGCCATTTTCTAACACCCATAAATTTTGCTAGTGCTTTTGGTGCAATACAGATCATTGATATCCTCTTTATAATTACCAACATTTCTCATTTGACGGTCAACAGTGACGTTATAATAATTCTCCAGCAAATAACAGGACTGTTTACGTAAGGCCTAGCAAATTTATGCTTTTCACAATCACTAATTTACAGATATTTTTTTCCGATTTTACCTCCAACCTAGAAATTTAAAGGTCTGCTTTAACCTGCTTTAACCCCCCCCAAATGGTGCTGTGATTCCAATTTGTTTTTTTTTACGGTAAATGATTTACCAAAGTTAGTTGGTGTTTTGGCAGTGTTTTATTGAGTAATCATTTTTTGGTTGGCCGCTGAGCTATAGCTAGAGGACGCACAGCAATCCGTGTGTGTGTGTATGTTGTTGTGGGTCCACAAAATGTGAATTTTTAAAAATTGACCTCCAATTGAAAAGTTGAAGTTCAATTGGAACCAAACTTGTGTCACAGGTGCACCATAATCCCTTATATGTTGATGATTCAGGTCATGTGCCACGGCAAAGGTCATTTGAGGTCAAGTTAAAATATGCTAAACATTAAATCCAACCTACATTGAAATGTTTGAAGTCCAAACTTAGCCTAGGTGCAATATGGGAGCCCTCATTTGTTGATGATGTCAAGGCCACGTGCCAGGTCAACAGGTCTGTGAGGTCAAGTTGTAAATAGGCTGGGTAGCCCACACCTTTCTTCTTTGAATATAGACGAGCGCGAAGCCGAAGCCCCGAAACTCTAGTTGTTTTTTGGTTGTGGATTTTTTATTTATTGGTTTTTGTTCTTTAGATGGGGTTGCAATAGCTCCCCTTTCTTTTGAGAGGTAAAAGGGCTGAGTTCGTCTGGTTGACATTATCTCACAGCAGGTGTTAGGCAGCCAAAGTTAAGGTGATGCAGTCTCAAAGGAAGATGCTTTTACATCTAATTAAATCCTAGGCCTAATTACTAATTAAATGTCAGTTGTGCCAACCTGGACTTATTGAAACTCGTAAGGTTGAAGAATCTACCATTATGACACTTTAATAATTTTAAGTTAAGGATTAATGTTTGAATAATCTATCATATACCATTATGGTATTTTAATCTTGCTCACATTATCACCCATGGATTTTTGAGTAACCACAGTACGTCAAAATCTTAGAGTATCAAGTCACAACACCATGAATAATATTATAGGGAAAATCCAAGAATACTTTACATCAATAAGGTGTGTACCTGATAGACAACCTTTTTTGGCCCCACTTTCCATCAAAATTAGATTTTGGTGTGAGAGAATGTTCATATTTTTTTAACCCCAGTAAAATTAAAAGAACAGGAGTATGAAATACACCCAGCCCAGCAACAAGAAAACCACAGACATTGCAGAAGAGACAGTGCAAGGAGGCACAGATATACAGATAAAGACAGTGCAGAAGCCATAGATAATGTAGAAGACATTGAGAATGGAATGAAGAAAGATAGTGTCATATGAATGTTCCAAACACAGTAAATACATATCAAATTTGCCAAGTTTTGTGATGAGGTCAAGAGGTCACATGGGGTCATAGAGAGGGTCAATCTGTGTATGCCCTATGGAAGTTGTTCTAAAATTTATTTAATTTAATACTTGCCAATCTCAGTTTGCCTATTGATTACCATGACCACTTAGGCAATAACATTGATTCCAATATAAATTTTCACATGTATGTTAATGGTACCCTTCCAAAAGTGGAATAACCCAACATTAGTTAACTACTTGAATAAATTGCATATTTTGTTAAAGATTCGTATAAACATGTATTTGTTTTTAAAGTCTGACTATACAACAATGGCGAGTAAGAGTAATGATGACAACTTAAGCGCGCATCCAGGCCAATTTGACTATGTTCAAAAGCTAAAAAATGGCATAGTTACTGACAGTGTTCCTTAAAAGTAATAAGTCCACATGGATTTCAATACATTTTTAACAACCTTTGGATGAATGCTTTTCTCCAGCAAAGACCAATCAAATAAGTAGTCCTGCAACTTGACAATGATATCTCAAAGTAACCTAAATTTTAGTTTTTCGGAAGTTTCAATTGGGGCAAATAGCTTACACCCCTGTAAATTAATGGAACATTCCAAATGCACAATTATGTTCAGAGTCCCCAATAAAGACAAATGATGAAACATCATGTGTCGAAAAGGTAATGTTTCTAGGTGGTTGGCTTAGGTATCAATGTGCATCCCAACGTTGGTGTAAAATACCTTTTATCAAGCTGAAAGGGGGCATCTTGTGCCAATTTTAGGGGGGTGTGTAAATTTCTATGTAGGGGGCATGTCGATTTTTTTAAAGTTATATTTGTGAATATTTACTCACACTTTTTTTATCACCAAAAAATGGTTGAATTGGCTGACCTCCCCTTCACCATTTCCTTCCCAAGTCATGACTTCTTTTCTATATTTCCCAAATCATGGTTTCATCAATTCACCATATCCCAGCCAATCAAAAAGATTTTGTCATAGTGTGGGTTGGATCTTTGAAAGCTAATAATTACACTATTATGCTTTAAAAAATAAGAGCTTAATAGCACTTTGAATAGTGGCAGGGGTGTTTTGATTAAATTCATATTAGAAAGTGTGGATCCAGGGTGGGGGAAGTTGGCAGGGCGGGGAGTTCTGTACATAAACCCTATAGGAACAAAATGTTTCTTGTGTTAAACTTGACTCAATTTGCCAGTGTAGGGCCTACAAAAATGATTCTGGTCTTATTTAGGCTGAATGTCACTGCAATTCAGAGAAATGTGTACATATCCCTGTATATTGGCAATTTCTAAGTTAAATGAGGTGTCCCAACCAGAATAAAGCCATGTAGCAAAACGTATGTGAGCTCATGACACTGCCTATAGTGTTTTCACACAAAAGTCTGAAATGGCAAAAAGGTTTGAAACCTAAGTGTTCATTGATTACCAATTTCTGGCTTAATACTCTGCGTACCACAAAACACGCGTTTTTCTTTATGCTGCTGATGATGATGTGGCTCTTACTTTTCCTCCCCCGTGCTGCTAATTGGAGTACCAGCCCACCTACAGACTGTAGAACAGGAAACAAGAAAAAATTACACTGCAAGTTACAGAAGACCTGCTGGCACATTTGAAAAATAGTGCGCCTCAAGATTTATTTCAAAATGATATTTTTGCATGGTTGATAAGCTTTTATATACATTAGCCCTCAACTGAAATGTTTTAAGACCAAATCATCACCCTTATGGGTAAACAGAACGATTTTATATTAATTACTCGAACGACATTAATATCAGCATACAAACGAAGCGGAATGGCGTTTACCAAGAAAACACACACCGAGCCCGAAATTCCTATGGCAGGAACCCTGTTTGCCCGGTGTGTGACCATTGTGGTTTTAAAATATGAGCTCGATCTATGAATATTCATGTACTAGACATATTGTTGATTAAAATTATCGGGCAAACTTAAAAGTGGCCTACAAATTACCTGGATGTCTTTAGCCTCTAATTAATGTCCCTATCTGTTTGTATGTATGTTTATTTTTTAATGTGTAAAATATATCTCTATTCCTTCCAATGGCCTGACTATCATTGCGATAAAATTGAAGAAAATATTCAAATTTTATGACATTGTGCCAGTCCTGCTTTAAAGAGAAACTAATTAAGACTGTTGCTTCTATCTCCTAATTATTAAATGGAAACATTGCTGACCATTCCAAATGAAGCACAGGAGGCTGGCACAGACAAAAATAATGTGCTTTATTATAACTGAACAAGATCCCATGCCAAAGACATAGGCCTAACAATGTCGAAGGTCACATAGGGCGATAGAGGTCAAAAATGTGTACACCCCAGATGAGTCATGGGTCAGAGGTTCTTTTGACCAAGTATGAAGTTAATTAATCGGACTAAATGCGGTTCAGAGAAAGTAGGACATGGAACTGGTTTCAACGCTGGAGGAGGGTTCGAGATTTGACATGCGGGGGTATAAGAGCAAAAAACAAAGATATGACCTTGACATTTGACTACATAGTTAAGCCAGAATAGTGAAAATTATGTAGAATTGTGATTTCTTTATAAAAGCATGAACTTGGATAATTGTTTAAAAATTAAATTACCTGATTATTTTAAGATATGGAACCACGTCACCGTCAATTATCTTCAAGTCAAACAAGGTCATTGGGGTTAATCTGAGGTCATTTACTTTCTGTTGATAAATACCACCTTGTTTTATGCAATTTAATACCCTAATTTGGTAGCCTGAGTTGATATATTGTTGTATATGATTAATACTGACATGATAGTTAAATTAAAATATACTCCGTACAAAAAATCCAAATTTTCACAGTTACGCGGCATATAGTATAAAAGTTCTATTTACATTAAACAGGGTGTATAAGGTCAGTTTTTCTTGGTTCTGACAACATGACTGAGGTGAATGAAAAACTAACAACTTTTCTGTCTTTACTAAACTCATCCTTGGTAAGACCCAATTCTTTTGTTTTGCATTGCAAAGGAATTCCTAAGGATGACAGTGTTTTAAGACTTACAATCATTGAAGCAAGAAATGTATCTGAGTATAAAAAACAGTTATAATGCAAATTGATCAGTTTCCTCCGACTATGATGGACCCTGTGGTTTAACTTACACCCGCAATTTCATTCAAGGTTGGACTGTGACATGTTTTTTTAGTTATCTGTGACAATAGCATAAATTATACATTGGGATAGATGGTTGATAATGGTTTGCGCACAATCCAGCCCATTGTACTCAAATGAGTGCTTCTGCTCTTAAAATTCAAGATTCCTTAAAATGTGTACCGCTGTGGTGTGTTCTACCCTGTCCTATTTTGACCTTAACCCCTTTTTGATCCAAATCTATGTATCCATGCCCGAATCTAGTTATGGACACAGCACTATGATTTCCCCCTTTTAAAAATGTTAACCACCATAGTGCTAAAAATATAAAATATATTAATATCAAGTGACTTTGGGTGATTAAAATGTGATGTGACTTGTAGCATTGACAGAAAGGTTATCCCCAGTGAGTATGTTCCCGTGTCTCTTCAATTACATGTTTATTGGTATGGCTTAAAGGGGTATTTCGTGATCCCAACCTCGCCCCCCCCCCCCCCCCCCCCGCCGATTTACCCGAAAAAGAACCGTTTGCCCTAGTATTCCATGTGTACCCCCCCAAATCTTACGTGCAAATTTGGTTCTTATTTATAAGAAAATTGCAATTTTGTATTTTCTGGTCCATAGACGGACAGAAATGACAGTACCAAAATAGGTCAAGTCAGGACCATAACACACGATTTGTCAACAATTATAACTTGACTAAGAATAAAAATACTGTGCTTTTCAAAAACTGTTCGTTCTGCTGGACCTATTTTGGAATTCATTGGGTGATAATATTAAATTCGTAAATGCTGTGGTCACACTTCCGTAAGCAATACCAAAGTGACTTAATTTGAATTATGAGTAATTTCAGTCTTTTAGATCATTGCTGTGTGTGCCTTGTTCATGAGTGATCGTGTGAGTATTGTAGAGTTAGGGATCTGTGTATGTAACTTTTGATTCTTTGTTTTTGTGTTTTTTGTAATTATTTTTAGGGGATGTACGGGTCTGGCCATGGCCTTTGTTCATCTCCACATGTTGTACTGTTTGTTCCTCCCCCCCTCCCCCCCCCCCCACCCCCCATTTTTAACGCGTATATATTTTTACATGAAATAAAGAGTAAGATTATGATAGCCTATGGGATCGTGGGAAACAAGCATTTGCTCAAAAACACACAAACACGAGCTTGGGCTCAACTCAAATTTTGTGATAAGCTTTACTTTGTGAAAATTCACCCCTTAAAGATGAAACCTTGTAAAGCTCGAAAAACAAGGTGAGTTTGTTACTTAAAAAAGAGGGAATTTCCACTCAAAATAGCAAAAAATCGCTCCAAAAAGAAGTGGATTCAACTTTCTTTTGAGGAGTTAAAAGCAAGGACAAAACGTTTTGAGGAGTTAAACGAAGGACAACAAGAAAACGAGTGGAAATCCCCTCTATTTGGTGTGGAAATTTCACTCTTGAGTGGAAATGCGCTCCTTTATAAGTACAATTCATTTTTGAGTGGTTTGCAAGTAGTTTCTCACTCTTTTGGGGAGTGAAATTCTTCACTCGTTTACATTTAGAAATGGAATCGCAAAAGGCACCTTTAATGTTTAAGCTTTAGAGATAAGAGGAAAATTTCTGCAAAATAGGACCCCCCCCCCCCATTTTTAAACACTTTTACCAATATATTAATCAAACCTGGAGGGAATAAGCCGAAAAGGGCCATCTTTATGTAATTAATGATGCTTTGGGATTTCTGTGTGCATGACAGATATCCGAAGGAGGCTTGTTTATGGGCCCAATCATGGGACAGCGGGCAAGTTCAAAATAGTTTTTTTTTTGGTTTTCTTTTCTTTGTTCAATAAAACCTTCGAAAGGCTCGGTTGGTTATTCTACAACCAAGTGCCAGGTACAGAGTTTGGATTACCTCAGAAAATTCCTGGTGTCCCTTTGAACGAAGAAGACCGTTTTGAGTAAGTGAAATGTATGTCACAAATAGAACCATGAAACGTTTATAACGTGTTAGAGTATGCAACCTTGTGGTTCCTGGTCAAATTTTAATAAACACAAGGAGCATATGGTCCCAGTATTTTTTATACTATTTTTTCAAAAAACAAGGCACCGTTTGGGGTTTTTAATGAACATCCAAAATCAAAACTAAGTTTATAACATTGCAAATTCATTTTAAAACCTCAATGGTTAACCATTTAAAATAAGCGTAGTTGCCTCTATCTGAGAAAGAAATGGATTAAAAGACGAAAATCTCAGGACGCCAATGATAAGCAGATACAGCATTTCATCGAAAGTGATACAATTTCCAGGTACGGCGGGGTCCAAAAATGATCGGGATGTATATGTGATTTTGAGCTTATTTGTTTTAGAAATTTTTAAAGCAATTTTAACACAATCAATATCGTCAGTAAGGAAATTGCCTCCACAATTTAAACTCCTCTGAAGCAGACTAAGCCGAAAACTGTGAGTGTTAGGGTTGGTGTTTAAGCACCCTGGGTGCGGGTCATAGTGTACGAAAACTTGGATTTTCTGTACACAAGCATGATGCAAATTTAAATATGCTCGTCCAATATGATCTTACACTGTATAGTCCATTTGACTGGAAAACCTACTAAAAATCGACCAGAATGTAGTCAGATTGCCAAGACCTCTGCGCACATTTACCCGGTTTGAGTCAACGTTGACTAGAAACAGTGTAAGATCCTACTTACTCGACACCTAGTCAAAAGTGACGATGCATTTCTAAGAGTGTGTATAACATTGGACTCTGACATAAACCTTGTATTGTCATTAGATAAAACGGTCAAATGAAGAAAAATATAAAGTGCGCCCAATGCTCGACCTGGAACCATGTTTGAAAGTGTTTTAAGGAGCCAACCCCAGTATGTGGAATTGTGTGACATTTTGGCCACAACCATTATAGAATCAATATCCTATTATCAGGCACAGGTGAAGCATGTTTAGAAATTCAATTGTGTCTTTTTACGAGTTTACGAACTCATTGCGTTTGATTAACTGCCTTCTTATGACGAATGCACAAGAGATGACTATGTAGAAAAAACCTTTTTCATGCGGAATTGGTTGAAATCTTTGCACTTGCCATGAATCGCAATGTTCTCAAATAATGATAGAAAAAACACAGGGCGTCAAGGCTTATTATATTTGACGAAACAAAACAAAAACTGGCTCAGTGCGCCAATTGGATTGCACGCTTATTCTGTTGATCTACATTTTTACACTCTGACGGAATAAAGGATGTAATCCAATAGGTGTATGAGCCTGTTGAGTTTTGTTTCGCGAAATAATACATGAGATTTAATTTTGACATCAATTTTAAAAAAGATTTGGCGAGACATGTTATTTATAAAACACCCTTTATATTCATTAAACACCCTTTAATATTCATTAAACATCCATTATATACAGTAAAACATTATTTCAAGATTTCTCTTCATGGCATATTGGCTATTTTAGACCTAGTCTGCTCTTTTAAGGATGTTGACCTTTTGTGACTCTAGGTGACCTTTGAAGTGACCTTTAGGTGGCGTCAATATCCAATTGTTTTCCAAATTCAATCTCTACCTCTTTCATGCATATTGTGGCTATTTAGACATATTCTGCATCTTTTTAATGTATTTGTGACCGCATTTGACCTTTTGTGACCTCTAGGGACCTGAACTGACTGTTTAGGTGGTTACATATCCAATTGTTTTCCAAATGTTAATTCTCTACCTCTTAATGCATCTTGTGGCTATTTTAGACCTATTCTGCATCGTTTAAGTGTTTTGGACCTCAATTTGACCTTTTGTGATCTTTTTTATCTAGGTGGACCTTGAACGTGAACTGAGCAGGTGGTCAATCTAATTGTTTTCAAATTATTCGCTACTCCACCCCTACCCCTCCCCTCCTTTTACCTTATGCCAAATTTGATGCTTTATAAACAAAATGCCACAAATGTTACCACTATCAGCTTTAACTAACAGTAGATCACACCAAAAGTAGTATTACATAGGTCATTCAGTGTAAGATTCAATAAACTTGGATGAGGGAATTTGTAGATGGCATTACACTATATAGATGAGGTGATTGTGACGTCACCGCAGGGCAAGAAACAAGCGCTGCGCGGCGGTATGCGTGACGCATGCAGGCCTTGTGCTTTTAAAATTCGGCTCAATCAGTATAAAATAGCCCATTGAAAGTGGTGTAGCTGTATGTGATGTCATTCGCACCTCGATCATGTCATTGACCAGGTGCTAAGTGCGTTTGTATAACATTGAGTCACTCATCTAAAAGGGTATGAGAAGAACATTAAGCTTAAAAAAGATTTTGGCTCTATGTATATATTACCAGCTACGTACCGATGCCCCATTGACAACAAAAGATGGGTGTCGCCGGCGCACATACTAGCCATAAATTGTAATGCAGTGTATGCTGTCACTGCATCGCCTATACAGGCTGCTGCTGTCCTGGAAGCTCACACGCATGGTTTACCACCTGAAAATGAATCACAAGTAGTGTGTTTAAAGATCCAATACATGGTAAATCGTTTCTAGGAAGTCTAAGTATGCAAAATGAGATATTACAATTGGTTCTGTCATGCGCTGTATGGTGGAACAGTAGCGCTTGGAGAATAAATGGCAATACCTCATGTCCATACTTGGGACTTTCATATGAAACGTCTTCCAATAAATTCAGGCCACATCTAACAGGGCAAATTCTTCCGCATGGTTCGTACCGTAACCTCTAATCCCGCTCCTAAGATACCGTGGCCCACTGTTAGGGTATGGACTTTTGTGGAGGTCACTGTAGACCACTTACTGGGATTTAATATGGTATCGATAAATTCTGGATTTAATTTGAATCACTCTCCCATGTTCATGGGCAAGGAACATGAAAATACCTTGTCCTTCAGAGGGGACTTTGCCATGATCCCATGTATAAGAGCCACACTGTTACATTGGACTTGACATTGCATATCCAGTTTCAACAGTGTTGCTAACACTGCACTTTAAAAAAACCCTCCCAATTGGGCTACTTTTGAACTTAAAAAAGGGCTTATAAGTATTAAGTGCTATTCTAGCAGATGAGACGTAGCAGTTTTTTCCATGGAAACGTACCGACGAGAGTTGGGGTCAAAGGGGTAATGACCCCGGGCCGGGGTCCTAGGGGCCAGGGATGGAGAGAGAGGAAGAGAGGAAGAGAAAGACAGAGCAGTGGAGGAACAGTGCCACGTTTCCCCCTCCTGCGACGATGATACCTACTTACGTTGAGAAATACTCTGTAACCCACGAAATTTCCAATTTTTTCGCGCTACGCGCGGTTAATAAATTTAGTGCAGGGCCTCTCTTGGTTCGAGAAATTACACAAAAACAATTCAGATTTTGTTTTATAAAACGGTTGGTCATGAATTATAAAGTGGACTATATACCAATTTCAAATTGTTTCTATCAAATATGCATGAGAAAACGGATTATGGAAAGTGAACATTGCAAGGGTTCCGCGCTTCGCGCCTGCACCCATCCCCGGGTCGTTTTATATATGAACTGTCCGTGACGACTTTTTATATTATTATTTGAAACAAAACTAAAACCATCAGCTATATTTTACTTTTTAAAAAACGTTTATCATACCTCTATCATTAAAAAGTGAAACACTTACAAATTTGTATTTGTTTCTATCAAATTTTCATGAGAAAATGTGTTTTGGAAAGTGAACACTCCAAGGCTTCCGCGCGAACCCCCTCCCCCACCCACCCCCTGGGCCGTCTACAAACAAAATATGAATAACTCAAACAAAAAAGTTCCCACAGCCCGCGCCGCGTCATGACCGCTTCACAGCCACTGAAACTTCGAATCCCCCCCCATGGGGTTCTGGAAAACGAAGTTGGTAAAAGGGGGCCCGTAGCTCCAAGTTCCCCCCGGGCCCGCAATTTCTCTCGGCGGCCCTGCATGGAAACCAATGGTTAAGGTAAAAAATTGGGCTACTTTTTGCTCTCTGGTGCCATGCCTAACAAAAATTTCTGTTGGCAACACTGAGTTTCAAAGACAGTAGGATGACAATGTTCTACTGTCCCAATCTGTTCCGAGAATACTATCCAGTATTGAAAATTGTATCTTTGTCTATATGCTGTATTTACTTTGGAAAATTGATTACTTGAGGCCAATAGAATATCGTAGATTAGCTCACCTAAATCATACTCCCCAACTACGCAATATTCTGCACATCCTGAGCAGGGTGAATCCAGAGGTAGTATAGCCACCACCTCATCTCCCTTGCGACAGCTTGTAACACCTGTACCCACTGTAAAATTAGAAATGTGTAAGATTAATGGTCAGATGCAATATATGTCATGAACCTCAAAGACTAGCTATAGTCTTGATTGCACTTGGGTGATATACATTGCCAGGCTTGTGTAGCCAGGATTTATTTTGGTGGATTCTCAAAAATGTTTGTGTGTGCGCGTATGTGTGTGTGTGTGTGGGGGGGGGGGTATGCTAAAATCACTTTAATACCTCAAAAAATCTCAGTTCTCCTGGTTATGGGTGTGTATACAATACATTGCACATACAAAATAACACAGACTGCATGTTAAACATGTGCCGAATGTCTAATAAAAATACATCGTTCCCAGGAACGCTTGTGTCACCTGCCATCGCGGTTTGTCAATGGAGTCGTAGTTTGATGTTTGATACTTTTACACCACATACGAGTCTTGGGCCATTGGTTTTTCTGACCAAGTATGAAGTTAATCAGTCAATGCGTATACGTGTGAGAAATGAGCAATTGTTAATCTTTGTTTGAATTTAATGAAATTGGTTCAAAGGTCACATAGGGGTAATCAAAGGTCAATCTGTGTTTCCAGTGGTCTTTTGAGTAACTTGGTGGCCGTAGCATATTATGTGCCAAGAAATGTAGTTTTAAAGATTTTCACAAAATGGGGTCAAAGTTCACATAGGGGTCATCAAAGGTCACTTTGTTTACACCACATATGAGCCTTGGGCCAGTGGTTCTCCTGTCCAAGTATAAAGTTAATCAGTCGATGCGTATGTGAGAAATGAGCAATTGTTAACCTTGTTTGATTTTAATGAAATTGGATCAAAGGTCACATAGGGGTCATCAAAGGCCAATCTGTGTACATCCCACATTAAGTCATGGCCAGTGGTTCTTTTAGAGTAACTTTGGTGGCCGTAGCATCTTGTGCCAAAGAAATGTAGTTTTAAAGATTTTCACAAAATGAGGTCAAAGTTCACATAGGGGTCATCAGAGGTCACTTCACATATGAGCCTTGGGCCAGTGGTTCTTCTGACCAAGTAAGAAGTTAATTAGTCAATGCGTATGCGAAAAATGAGCAATTGTTAACCTTTGTTTACGGCCACAGCCCACTACGGAAAAAGCCAACCCTATGTGTCTTCCTGCTGAAGCAGGCGACACAAAAATCAGAGACTTGCCTATCAAATACCTTTTTCATATTGGATGGGCAGTCCACTATTTTTACTGCAGTGTGCAGCTGATACCAGTGGCAGCAAGAGGATCATTTTTGGGGGGGGGGAGAAAACTTTTAGGGAACTTGAGCTTAGCTGTCCTCCCAGAGGGACTTTTTGAGGATACATGGTGCTACATACCATGAGTAACAACTCCGGCTACATCACGTCCAAATGGTGCTTTTGAGGTATGAAGACTCAAGTCTTGCAGTAGAGTAGTGTTGATGGGTGATAGACCACATGCCTTGATCTCAATCAAAACTTGACCAGCTTCTATATCTGGTACTGGAGCCTACAAATCAAGTGTACAGGAATCCAAATGAAAACAAAACACTGCAAGTTAAAATTTGCAAGATCACCCTGATAGGGAGCAAACTGATGAGCAAATATGTGAATGAGCTCATGAATATGCACAAATAATAAAGTCATATAGTAGGGTTATAAATCAAAATCTCATTCTAGAAGTTTGGGGAAGAAGGTTTGAAAATGTTTTTCTATAGTTTGAAGGGTGGCTGAATCAGAATTTTTTGGGTCCAACCTCTGGGAAATTTGAAATTAAGAAGGTCAAATTGTGTTTAACATGTACACCAATGTAATTTGTACTTCAAAGGATTAACAAACAGGTATGTCTTGCTAGGTTCTGACCTTCATTCAAACTATATAGAAAACCTCCTTCAAAACCTTCTTCCCCAACTTCTAGATGGGATTCTGATTTTACCTACTGAAGAATTAAGTGATGGGCTCACATGCTTTATGAAGAAAGTGTGCCTTTTTACGGATTTTTGGAGCAGCAAACTTGATGGCACACAGCAAATCTATGATACCAAAAGAGAATATAGAAACAACGCAGGTATGAGATTGAACTGTCACACATCGGGTTGGTTAGCTGCTTTGATCACAAAACAGAATGCGACAATTTTCACTGGAATCAACCAAGATATGAAACAAATTAATGTCCAAGCAGCCAATGTTGCGTTTAGCAGGCAAATTCAGTCAGAGAGCGTTTTCAAGTACTGTTATGCAAATTATGTTTTGATAACGTAATGCATTCGGCCGCCCATTCTAGACTACATAGCCTGCCTTCTAACTCATGAACTGTAAATGGGGTCCACTTATGCATGTACGGTTATATTTCGAACAAGTCTAGAACCAGACCAGGGCCCCGGGCCGGGCTCCCGATAGCTTGTTTACAGGCTTAGCAGTTTGCTACACATTTTCTGCCATTTGCTATGCCATTTTAAGATTGTGTAGCAATTTCCCCCTAGGCTATACGTTTGCTCTATATTATAATATAACATGATCAAAGCTAAGGAAGCAAGAGCTGTTGCTAAAATTGCTACACAAATAAAAATCCAATAGCATATAGCACGAGCTAGTAAAAGGAACTTCTACCGTGATGAACGTTTTTAATTGGGCGTACTCGCATTACTGTAGAAGCACTTCCGTATACAATAACCTGTAGCAGTGCAATGTGTGTAAAATGAATAGGCTCCGAAGCAAAAAGGTTTCGCAAATTTTCGCCGTTTTTCGGAGCTAAGAATACAAAAATGTTTAATATAATCCTCGCTCGTAACAAGGCAAACACTTACCTCAGAAGGGTCTTTTATCATAATAGATGCCTTTACAATTCATGATGATATTCTGAGAAGATACAAAATCAGGGGGTAAACTCCTTCCACTAAATTGTTTATAGTTACACAAACAGTGACGCTCGACAGCGGGCAATACTAGCGACATTACTCCAACATGTGAAAGCAAATGGTTAGCTGTATATTTGTTTATTTCTAGCCTTTTTTGCCAAATCATGTTTTGATTGTAGTATAAGGACCGTTTAGCAAAAACTGGGTTGATTAATTTTATCTGAGTTGTATGTGAGTTCAGTAAATCTGCTGCTACAAGTTTTAAGTACCACTTTCTGCCCCCAAAACCTAAAATAGAGCCGGTCCACCATAACGAAAAAGTAATCGCTTTTAAAGATGCGCGTTATGATTTGCCATATAGTTTAGGGTTGCATTGCGAAACTAGCAAGAGCCCTGTCAGTGCATGAATGCATTTTGTCTACTTAGAACCTTGTGAAGTAGTTATTTTATTTTTACGTTTTAATTAAAGCAGTGGCGCGTCTGCGATTCCCTCTTACCCGTCAATAACTACTGTTTTCATGATGGATTGTGTGTCCACACGCGTGAATCCAGGAAGATGATGAGCACTGACAAATAACTGGTCTGAGTTTGCTGTGTGGCGTTGTAAACATTGACGACCTTCTTTCCGTATTTCCTCTTTGCCAAAGTTCTCCATCAGTTTTAACACTTTGTATAAACTGTGACACTATAAATTTGGAGATGAGGTTGTGACCAAGCGGTCAAGTTCAAAGGTTATTAAATAATTGTTGTTGAGTGCCCTAGTAACCACATTAAAGAAACTTGTTTTAATTGGTCCACACCCCTCCCTCCAAGGTCCCTCTGCCCCATCCCCCCCACCCCAGGTGTCGACTGATTCCTCGCCGAACGAGAGTAATACCGCTGCAGGACCCCTTCGTCCCGCCGCCGACACCAACAGGGGGATAGAACGCGCAGGCCCCGAGTTCCCCGTACCAATATACCCCCCCGCCTTCGGAAACGTCCATCGTTCTACGCAGTTACCACGGGTGGATCCAGATCGGTGCACCGGAAACTTGCCGATCCGCGCAACGATTCAAATACGCTTAATGGAACACACGTCGCTAGTACAACCAATACATACCTATATGGTCTAATATCGGAGTAATATGAATACAAATTGAAAAAATAATCTGAGATAAAATTTTAACTTTGACTTTTATTTTGTTTTTCTTTGATTGCACAATAACATCGACGTTTTATTAGATGGCCAAATGTATCGGTGGGGCGAGTCCTGCTGGTTAAAGCAGGAAATACTGAATTACAATGTTGTCAAAATTGTAGATCTATTCCTGTTCTACTGTTATCCGGCAAATCAAGTGAGATTCATGTAGATCGCTTCTTTTAGACTATATAATATTGGGAATAGTTAATTTTTTTTTGTATGGTAATTAAATTGATTTAATCACAATAAATGGGAATCGTGGGTGTAAACAGATCAAAAAATCACCAGTGTCACTGTCAGTGACGTGACACTGACACTGGACGTTTAGTCAGTTTGCAATGCAATCCTAAATATAACAATTTTTATTACTTAGCTCCGAAAAACGGCGAAGATTTGCGAAACATTTTTGCTTCGGAGCCTATTCATTTTACAAGCATTGCTACTTGAATACAGGTTAATGTATACGGAAGTGCTTCTACAGTGATGCGAATAGTGGTCGAAGTTGTACTTACGAAAGCTAATCAAGCCTGCTGAAACAAAGACATCAATTCTGGGTTGCAAAGTCCCATTTCGACGGCACTTTCCGTTTCAATCCTGCATCCACAGGTAGTAGGAGAATCTCAGCCCCTCATATGTCCCACTATATTATTTTAGAATCATTGCATATGGAAAAAATAGCGGAAAACTTCTGGAAACCGTGCCGTACTTCAGCGTAGATTTCAGATGATCAAACGTGCATCATTTGTTGTTTGGGGATATGAGTCGAAGATCACAAAACAAGTCTCTCTGGCGGTACGGACGCACGTTATTGTGTTATAAAAGCGCACAAACACGGTATTGCGTGTGGGAAGAGATACAATCATGTGACTGCATATCGGGAAATTTCCGAAGCACATGATATCGCAAAATTTTGGATAAACAAGACATGTGAATCGATGTGAATATCTGACACCGGGGATTAAAAATTTCGCCGATTTCTTCTTGCAAGTAGGGATCGTGATAACCGAGTAGAAACTTGGTAACAAGCCGTTATTACCCTGGTGAGATCGGTAAGTGGGCATATTTTCTTGTCGAAATTTCGTAATTTTTTGTTTGTCTCCCCTTCACCCCTTGTCACACGTTAGCTTTGTGTGGTTCTGTTGATACTATGGCCCACATCTCAAAGTTGACCCGAGGGGCTACAACCAGAGATGTGGTCCATATCTATGACTGCGAGGTACTGGCCCAATTACAAATAGGCAGTGTCAGGTGAAAATAAGTGTCTGCATCCCGTGGGATTAAAATGTATTGTATGTGAAAAAGAGAGACTCTTCAGGCAACTCAGAACACTTCGAATTTTTGAAATCGTACACTTCGTTGCAAAGTTATATTCATTTTTTTTGTACTCGTACATAACAGTCAATTGGAGACCAAGTGTCAAAGGTCAGTCTTTTATTTTCTTTCTTTCATTTTGCATGGCAAAATAGCAAACGTGGTACTCTTCATCGTTTCAACACAAAAATATGTACATAATGCTTAACGATAAGAGGTATACACTTGATATTTGGAGGTATTTCCTGAATATATGTACCGAATGTAACTAATTGCAAGCATTTGACTCGCATTAGCCAACTAATTTTAATTTTAAATCATTTTGAGGAAAAATTTTAAATTTTGTGTTTTTCAATGACAAAGGAAAACAACTATTTCTTAATATAGATGTATTAAGAGAAATTTACACAATACATTCTGCACATTTTTCTCTTAATACACTCACAGAATATTGCAGTCTATTCGATAGTCTTACTTACCCTAATTAGCATATCTTGACCAAAAAGTGAGCAAAAATTGTTTTTTTAAAATCCAATACAAACAATCTGAGAAAATTCAGGATTTTTTTATAAAGCATAAACAAACAATTATTAACCAAAATGAAGCAAATAATGCTTCCCTTAAATTGCCTAAATGAATATTTTAACCAAAAATGTGCAAAATTTAAGAGTTTTTGTTATTTTTCCCTGCATTTTGTAGGAAAGTTTACAAGCTCAAAAATCGGTCGAATTTTGATGTTTTCCTCCCCTTCACAAAAGCCTTTACCAACACAAATATAAAGAGAGGAGGTGTATCAAATGTGGCATAGGCCTCATTTGCATATGGGCAAAAAGTGGGCATAATTTGAGATTTTTTGTGGGAATTTTACAATCTATCAATCTGTAGTTTTCATCGTGTTCTTCAAACCTGTACACAACAGAACTTTGTACACATGATTTGAAAATATAGTTTCATTACCTAATTTACATATTTATATTTTTGTTTTTTGTTCAAAATGACAAAATGTATATAAGGCGCTGTTAATACTGCCACCCCCCCCCCCGTTCACAAAAAAAACACTTCACAGCATCATTGTCCACCACAGCCCCATATTTTAAAGGTTTACCACTCTCCACCCCAAAGACCCCTATTTTTTTGGGGGTGGGGGAAGAGAATTTTGAAAATCTTCACCCAATTAACCCTATTTTTTTGAAAAGACATTTTTGATAATTTAGCAAATTTGTCGTCCAATTAACCCCTATTTATGGTAATTTGGAGCTGGTCCTCTCCCCAAGACTCTATTTTTTACATGTCACCAAATGCCTCTTGGTCTGAGATCGCTAGCCGTAAACCCCTAAGAATTTTATATTGGAGTGCCATCCCCCTCCCCCCCCCCTCGTGATTTTTTTTTTTAAATTACCTCGGGCGTGGGTCCATTATTTACCCAGGGAATGGCGGAATTGAGGGGAATGCGAAGAAAATTGTACGCCGAGAGAGTGGAATAAAGATTTTTTTCAAAATCAAGAGCCTAGGATCGAACAAAATGAACTTTCAAGGGGAATGTGAAGATTTTTTTAACGGAAGCCGACTGGTGAATGCTACATTTTTTAATTTTTCGCCGAAAGAATTGGAATCCTGTCATCCCCTGGTGTAAATAATGACCGTTGCCTAATGTAATTAAAATTCTATTCTTCAGAAGCAATTTGAGGGGACGTGTTATAAGCAGTCCTAATCAAACTAGTGGTGAAATTTCGGCGGATTATAATGGAAATACATTTGGTTTTGAAATGCTTCATTCTAGATCGAAGCCCATACCTCGCATAACGTATTACTACTTCATATTCACTGAATTCAACTATTTTGGGATCGTTACATCAACAACTGGTCCCAAAGAGCACAGCAAGCAACCTCACGTGAGCACCATACGACATAGGTTCCATTTCGTTTGGCATGCAGCTGGTTTCTTGGTGCACTTATGCATGTCTCATATAGTCTTCAATTCGGTGAGCTGTTAGCGATCAAATTGCTTGTAAAAAAATTACAAAAAATCGTTGATCAATATGTAATCTATACTCCTTGTTGATTTTTCTGGAATTTTCGTGTGGAAGAACAACAATCTTGAATTTTTTCAAAAATCCAATCGCAGGAACCGCGCATTGCCAGAGGTCTTCATCTGAATTCACATCAACACGCCCGCTGGTAGCTTGGTCATCAGAAACTTTCCAAAAACCACACTCTGAAGGCTTAACCATTTTAGCCACGCTCCGATTACAACATTTCCTTCAGGTCATCGTTAGTCCCTTAAATGGCTAAACTCATCAAAAGTGGTGCCATGGCGCGTGTCTATGTTTACCATGCGTTTCCATGGGGCGTTGAAAGGTGCTCAAAAACTTGGTCC
>JAMKCH010041462.1:0-12352 GCA_023653785.1 Ophioderma brevispina
CACATTTGATAAGGGCTATAGCAATATTATCCCATTTGACCTTGAATGACCCCCCACAGGCGCTTGAAATATTGACCTTCACATTTTTCTGCACTGAGTTTACCACACCCACCAAGTTTCATCATCTGGCCACAATTTAAAACAAGGCTTCATATAGCAATTTAATCCATTTTTGACCTTGGAACTCGCAAATTTTACCTTTGACCCCTGCCACATGACCCACCTCCGATCTCATCCACCGTCTACTTTGGTGACATCTATGGTGCGACCAGGGGCACCCATACTTGCTTAGATCAAAAGATATCGTGTTTAACAGGCTTATATCTCTATTTGACCAATTTGACCAAATTTTTGACCCTATTTTTGACCATATTTGACCTTTGTGACACATGCCACATGACCCACCTCCGATCTCATCCACCGTCTACTTGGGTGACCTCTATGGTGTGAAGATGGACTCCCATATTGCTAGCTCAAAAGATATCGTGTTTATAAGGCTTATACAATATATCCTATTTTTGACCAAAGTTTACCCTATGTTGACCATATCGTGAACTTGACCTATGTCACCTGACCCACTTTACCCAAGTTCCCCCAGCCAACGCCTACTTGTGATGCGTATGTTGCGAGATGGACACCCACAACTTGCTTAGAAATCCAGATATATTTCTTGGGACACACACACACACACGGACCCGACAGGGCATTTCTACTCTACGTCCCCTTTGCCAACTAAAGTGCTCATTATAACATACTTTGGTCACCCCGCGATGTTGGTTACGCCGTTTGTAGAGAATCCGCTTGTCTAGCTTTTATATGTCGTTGGTTTAAAATTAGACTCTCTTTAGATTACCAAGAGCAGCTCATACCCCTTCCATAATGCAACGCAGTTTTAGGGAGGGTATCACAAGTGTAAAATATATGACTAATCCTGTCACAAAGTGCAATCCTACGCTGTGGATCATGCACAGAAATTTTGCTAATGTGGTTACATTCCTTATCTCCCACCTGTATGTCTTTCATCATATTCTTTGTAGAATATTATAAACTCTTCATAATGCCTTTTACTAAAGACCTTGTACGCAAATAGGCTTCAGACACTATCAGTGATTCACCCGTAAAGAGTAAAAATATTTGAAATTGCAGAGAACAGCTTAAATTTGGAAGGATAAGACTGTAGATACCATAGTTATCTTTTTCACTTGAGAAGTGCCAGAAAAAGGAAGAAAATGGAAAGTCTCAAAGATATGACCTCTCTATCAATTACACACTCGATTAATGCCTTACGGCCGTAATGACTAAAATATCCAATTTTTTGCTTACTAGGCTGTTTCTGGTCTTATCAATTGGTATGGTCTGTTACGGTACCTGTGCTGTTACAAATATGCAAAGAGCTGATTTTTGATGATTTTTTTTACACTTTTTATGTTTTTTATCTTTTTTATACATTTTAAAATCTTTTACAATTGATTACACTCTACAATAGTGGTCATTTTGTATTGCTACATATCTTATGGAGGTTCTATGTGTTGGCAGCTCCCAGTTCCGATGGCCCTGTTCCTGATGGACTGAAGATCGTTATCCAATTTCCAAGCTGCTGTTGAGAGTACAGCCGCCTACTCTAACCGTTGATATCAGCCGTGTTGTTCCATATAATGTAAATGCCTCTTCCCATGACTTTGACCATCATATATACTGCTATGTTCTCGCCATAAAGTAACACCAGCTCACCACCCTTATCATACTACTGCGCACCCTACAATCAGTGCCCCGGTACCCATACTTAAACTACCTTTGAATTCAGCCGTGTGTTCCATATAATGCCTCTGCCCATGCTTTGACCATCATATAATACTGATTCCTCCATGAAGTACACCAGCTCACCACCCTGTATCACATAACATATTGCACCTACAATCATTGCCCCGGTACCCATAACTGAAGGGTGAACAATATTGTTACATGGTGGTAATTAAGATAGCCCCTATGAGGCGAGAGGGAGAGTTTTAGTTGGCCGACCAAAAAGTAAACCTGTAGGTGAAATTAGACACCAAAAATGATCTCATTTTAGTTAAATATTCAAATTAAGTAATTAATAATCATAATGTGGTAGAAAAATATACAGCATTATACTTTGTTTCATCACCTAATAGCTAAATGATTTGCTTTTGTGTTAATCCCGCATAAAAGTAATACCGTTTTACCACGTGCGCCTCTTTCCACAAGCATGCAAGGCGCGGTACATCACACACTGCATACACGGCCAATTTCTTCATGGTAATTACCACACAGCTACCACCGAGAGACAGGATTACCTACCCACTATACGTACACTCGCCGGCCAGGATTCCGTGTAATTTTTGCCGCATAGACGTATAGTGTACAAACAGCGGCTGTCTGCAACCCATCGTGGATTAGCTACGTGGTTACACCGTCTCTCAGCGCGCGCAGTATTTTTCTGGCCAATTTTGTTTTTTTGATATTTTTGGCATATATTTGCATTTTTTATTACCATGTGCGGGAATATGGGGGGTTTTTGATGAGCCCGATTTGAATTTTGTAATGATTTTCCTAAAACAACGTTCAAAAAAATGCTAAACGGAGCCCGAGTGTAATAGCGCCCTCCATTTCATGTGAATTTTCATCCACTCTCACAAATGGCGTCGTGGTAACCGGGGGGTAGCTACTTGGTAGCTGGTGTGGTCTCTCCGTTACTGTCTACTCAACATCCACCTTCTCTCCAACACCTAGTGGGGCAACTACAGGGTAGCCATTGGGGTAGGTACAGCCCAGAGTAGCCACATACTGTTTTACCTAAATAAAGTGTACTTTAGAAGCCCTAGCTTGCAGCTCCGCCTCGCAACTTGCCCGGTGTGTATGTGCAGTAGCTGCCGTGGTAGACACAATGTAGCTGCCGCATAGGCTAACCATGTGAGTAAGAATCCGGCCGTTTTGGTGAGCATGACAGGTAGTGTGCTGGAGTTGAGCCCTGAAACTATTATTCACTTATACTCAATCGCAGATTGGGGAGGAGTCTTGCCTATTGGTGGAGAACAAGATAGTCCTCATCATGCTTTATCATTCACTCTACCATATTAGGTCATTTGCTGTTGGGATGAGACTGTAGAGTGGGTTAATCATATTTTATGATAATATGCAAATGAGTCATTAATATTGAAACCAGCAGGAAAGTATACAGCCGCAGGACATTAAACATGTTCATCACCCTACCAAGTTTAAAGTTAATTGGCAATTCGATTTAGGTGAAAGAGTGGATTAGTGAATCTTCTGCATGCTGTGCAGACAGCAAGCAAACCAACCATTTCTACCGCAAAACTTTAAAATAACACCCAAAATGTTGTTTTGGGTAAAAAAAAGAATGTGGGAAAAGTTCACTACCTGTTCCAATTAATTAGAAGTTTAGGTTTGATTTTAAAGCAATATTAGCACTTTTTTTTGAAGAGCGCCCCCAATTTTTCAAAAAAATTGAGATTTTACCAGGTTGCATTGGTAACGGCTAGTAAACAACCATTACCTGTGAATGGTTAAGCTGCTGGAAAAGGTAGGTGGTCTCACAAATGAAGGAATTTTGTAATTAGAATAATTATTATCGGGATCCCCGATATAATTCACGGCTGCTGGAAACGGCCGCCAATGTGAAAATAGCCGGGAAAGGAATAGCGCCCCCTGTACGTGTATACACTCCTCCAATAGTGGTTTTTATTGGTTCGGGCAAATCAAAGTGGAGGTTAGTTTAGACGACGCGGGGCACTATTTCATCATGGACGGACCTAAACGTAGCATTGCCAGCTCGCTGTACGTCCAATCTGGGATTCCAAATTCTAATGACAAATCGCTTAATTTATGATAAATACACATTTTTGTAGCCTTCTCGTTCGCAGGTATAGTTTCCTACACAATCACCAACGTAACTGTGCCAAAATATCAAATTTTGAAAATTGGGGGCGCTCTTCAAAAAATGTGCCATTATTGCTTTAATTACTTGAAAACATCCTATGTATCATATTGCTAAAGCATAATATTTATCAGTTATGTGAATATATACTAGGATCATAATGTGATTGGGTGGGAATGGAAAAATATTGCCTGTTTTGAAGGTTACCTTAAAACAGACTTGTGAGTGGGTTTTGACAAAGTAGCTGAAAAAAATAAAATATAGCATAAAACCGGATACCAAGGTCAAAAAGCTAAATTTTTGACTTTTTGAAAGCAATAAAAAGCTGAAATCAGAAGATGCTTCTTCTTAGCATATCCACAAGTCATTTTGGCAATGGCTTGTGGTGGTGTCAGGATTTATTCAACTGAGTAAGCTGATCCGGGGCCACGCGTATCCATGATATGGACGCTCTTAACATGGCCCGCTTTTGAGACTGATTATTTGATTGATTAATCCCTCACAGGCCTGTTGAAAAAAAGTTTACAATAAATTTTTTGTTTGTTTGTTTTATCTTGTCTGGTAGAGGTGCCAGAAAAGAATTCTGGGAGAAATGATGGGCAAAAGTGAAGAGAGTGAAGAGAGAAAAGAGTTCTGAAATTTGTGTACAAATGTCAACTTTAGTTCCAAAAGCAGATATGTTTGCATATTTTTAAGGGGTAGTGGGTGAACATTACCCCACCTTTTCAGCAATTTTTTACAAATCTACTTGAGAAAATGAAAAGTGCACAAGAAATTCACAGAGGAAGTTAGGTCACCAATATGAACTAATGCCATTTTGTCAAGGACACACTGTAGATAAATCCACATACAATCACAGAAATGACTTACACCCAATCAAGTTGTAAGCTTTCAGCAGGTTCATCCCCACATATATTCTTGCCCACAAACTCATCTGGCTTGTAATAGGACACACTCTTGCCATGGAGTACATAGTCTGCTTTCTGTACATCAGATTCAGGGGGTTCTTCACCTGGTGGCTTTTCTATGGAAGGCTCGTCTGTAAAGTGATATAGACAATAAGCATGGCTTGATGGATGAGTCATACACTTTGGAATGGCTATCTTGGACAGAAGTCATTGGGACACTTGTAGGGGAAATGAGATTACACTGTGAGGGATGAATGACTCAATGCCCGAAACCCCCGCCCAAATCTAATGGTCATTTTGTAGAGGCGTGCCCAGAAACCATCAACCCCTCAAAGCCACCCACCGGGCACGCATTTTGTATAATTGATTGCAAGATGGGTTACAACAAGGAAAACAATATTTTGAAAGATGCACAATGAAAAGGGCTTTTTTTGCAATGATTCTGATAAGAGGTTATCATAGGTCTGAGGGAGGGTGGGGGTAAACTGGCCCTGGTACACAAGCCTGGGTAACCACCCACATGACAAGGTGACCCAATATGATAACAGAAACTGATAAAATGGTCCCTTATCTGAGACCAGATTTATTCAAATGGATACTCTATCCCAGACCTGGGAATGGGTGATTTTACCTTGGGATTTTCCAGACCATTCAAGCCATTTTGTGAATTGTATGTCCAGTTTTGAGTGTGATGTGTAAACACCAAAATTATAACTAAAAACAGTCTGCGATTTTGACATC
This sequence comes from Ophioderma brevispina, assembly GCA_023653785.1. Taxonomy (NCBI): domain Eukaryota; kingdom Metazoa; phylum Echinodermata; class Ophiuroidea; order Amphilepidida; family Ophiodermatidae; genus Ophioderma; species Ophioderma brevispina. Next base: position 5,566 of record JAMKCH010041462.1, read on the forward strand.
CTCTTTGAGACTTGATGAAAAAACAAATTAATACCGATGTGAGACTGACTGAGGGTAAAGGTTTAATTTGATGCCCTAGATTGCAAGTCTTGAGACCTGGAGGGGTCTTGTGTCGTTGTGACCAGACGGGTGGTTACCCGACCATAATATCAAGTTACCCCTAGATTATAGGCCAATCCTACATGGACAACTCGCAGTTCTATCTATTGATTTAAACGTCAGGTTAATCCAATCCTTATCCACTTGATGAAAGGATTAGATTGCTGGTATCCACTCTTATTTTCTTATTACCACTTTGCTCTAACTCTTTCAAGCAATTGGCAACATTTCCCTAATTTCACCTACCTGTTTTCTTTTCTGTCCCCTGGTCTGCCTCCTCAAGGAGTTCGGCTGGAGTTCTCAGCTCAATACCCTCCTGGCTGGTACTACTCATACTCTCAACCTCTAATAGCTTCTTCTTATCATCTTCAGGTTCTTCTTTTTTCTTACCCATTCCAAGAAAACCTTTGCATTACAAAATACGCAGGTCAATTACAAATAATATAGAATACTATCAAGATTGAATTCTTAATTCTCTCCCTCACAAAATGTATTGGAAATAATATTGGAAGTCATATATTCAAGCAATTATGATTAGGTGGTGCGGTGATGGCCGAGAAATCCCAGTTTTAGACGTCGTACTTGTTTAACACGTAAAAGCAAAATCTTGACGAAAACTGACGATTTTGGGTATGTTGCCATGCATATTTTCTTATTCCAAATCGTTGGAGCTGAAGAATCAACTCCACTGCAAGGATTATTTCTTAATTTTTATGTAGGAATGACGGATGAGGATGTGGTCGTGTGTGGATCATGGGAACACCCATGACCAACCCACATCAGAGCAACTAAAATGGTCTGAAGTTTGTGTCTGTATTGCTGTAATCTATATTTTGATTTGTTTTCATGAGCTGCTAATTTGAAAGAAACTTGGCCACCATCTTTTGATTATGAGTTATGATATTTGTGACCCTAGCAGATGAGGAGGGGGGATACATCACACCTGATTCCACAAAAATATAGCACTACATTTTTTTAATATAGATATATAGATATAAAAATACAGGGTGGGGCAAGTACTAGATCCTAATTCTATATAGAGGTCTAATATGGGATAGAAACTATTAAAAAGTTGAGTGAAGTTTAACTTGTCTCATACCCCTGAAAAGAGGGCAGATATTATTCTGGCATTCAGTCAAAGTTATTTTAGCAAATAAGGAGATTATAAAAACACAGGTTGATGACTTTGTTTTCAATGGCATAAAAAACAAATTAAAAATGTCTACTTTTTACCACTTTCTAACAAAACTGACTTCACTACAATTGTCAGTAAGATCCCCAATAGGATTAATGATAGGATTAGAACCAGTACTATTCTCACCTTGTAACTCTTGTAGTAATTTCATTTTACTTCTAAGAGATGCCAGTCACTCTTCTAAAAAAACCCTGAAACCTGTGATCACCCACGCAGGAGTGGGTTATACCCATGGCGGGGGTTCGAAGGGGCAACCCCTGAAACTGCTGTGTTTAGTCCAAAAGGCCAAAAAAAATTGTTTGATGTCCTCATCGGACCGACCCTTAATTCTGGAAAAATCAGGAAAAAGTGTTTGTTTTTCCTTTACTGTGCAAAAAATGAACCGACCCTAATTTTGAAAATTCCTAAAAAGGTTTTTTTTGTTTTCAATTTTAACTTTCTGAAACATGGAAAAAAGATGATGTTTAAACAGTTTATTAGCATTTTAGTTGGGTTTAAAAATTTAAAAAAAAAAAAAAAAAAAAAAAAAAAAAAAAAACTTAATTTTAGTGTTTGATTAATTATTAATACAAACACATGTTTCACTACAGTTTGCATTGACATTTAAAAAAAAAAAGAAAAAAGAAGGAAAAAAGTTTTTCAGTACCGACCGACGACCCAACTTCTAAAGAGTCATCTAGGACAATCAAACAATTTTTTTTTTGGCCTACGCCAGTCTGCCTGCATGGAAGGCACTTGAAGCTATTAGTGGACGTTATGACCCAAACCTAAACAAAGCTCCATAGGGGGCAGTGAGGTTATCTAAGAGCTTCAGAGGCATAGGTCTATTCAACTTTTAGTCTATACTTGACTATCAACTTTCAGTTATTTAAATTGAAATGGAGACAAAGAAGCCACATTTGCCAGTCTGTCTGCATGGAAGCTGAAGTTAGTTGATGTTGTTTCGTTTTTGTTGACCCACAACCTCAACAAAGCGACATAATGGACAGTTAGAGGTTGCCTGGAGCTTTCATCAGAGGCATTCAAGTCTATACCCTTTTAGTCTAACCTTGAAGCAAAGGATGGGGCGGAAAAAATAAGTTCATAAGCCAATCTGCCTGTATGGAAGGCACTTGAAGCTATTAGTGGACTGTTGGACCAAACTTAAACAAAGCTCCATATTGGGCAGTTAGGAGGTTTCGCCTTGGAGCTGATCAAAGGCATGGGTCTAAACAAGTTGTCTATTTACTTATTAAGTGGAGATTAAAATATGAGTAAAAAATTAGAGGAACAAGCAGTCCTGGAACAAGTTTGAATTTTCTTCTGAAAGTATCATGATAGTGATGCATTGAATACCTTCAGAAAAAGTATTACTAAATTTCAAAGCTGGCATTTACTATTTAACCCAACGCATTAATATGAGAAGAAAACCAAAGATATTCAAAGTGTAGAAAATAAAATAAAAATATTGAAGATTCCCTTTTCCGTACTGGTATGGTTGAATAACACTGCCGTGATCGTTAATCGCAAAACAGTCTATTACACAAATAATAACATTGCGTGATGACAAGGGATTATCAATGGAAATGCTGGTATTAGCTGAAAATAGTCGGGAATGTAGTCAGGTTTTTAATCACTCTTTGATTTTGCTTCCGATTTGTGACGTTTCCTGGTCACGTTTGAAGAAAAATTCTTCATTCAAAAGGTGGGATTATTATGATGAAAATAGTCAGAACTTTATGGGTCAAATATTTAAGGACTTTTCTGGCACATTATTTCACATTTTTTCGTCATTTTCTGATTTTTTTAGTCCCTTGATAATAGAAACCGTATTCAGCCCCCCCATTTTCTAGCACTTAATGACTCGAAAAATGGAAAAATACGGCAAAATCGTGCTACTAATTATACTAGTCGGCAGTTATACAATATGCTACTTTTACTAACTACAAAAAATCCCTAACATGAAGCCCTTGATTTCTGGTTTCTGCATATTTATCTTTAAAAATATAAATGAGAAAATCCTGATTCTTTTTCCTGTAGATTTAAAAACCGGAATTCCGGAAGACTGGCATCTCTGTATTCTAAAAAAAAATTAGTGCTATATTTTTCTGAAATTGGGGTAGTTTTTTTTGGCAAATGGGTCCACTTTGGGGTGACTGTATAAAAGTACCAGTTAAAAGATTTAATGTCCCCAAAAACTACAAGAAAAATGATACCTTTGAAAGACTTAAATAGTTTGCCATTCCTCCTCCTTCTCTTAGCCTTCTGTTCGTTGAGTATATTGACTGATGGAGCTCTGTAATGACTCCTTGGCAGCAGATTCAGATGATGATAGTAATGGCTGATCAGATGTGATGAATCAAAAACAGAGAATAAGTTGTACCGTGTTTACTAAGGATTGACATGCATGCAGTTTATTGCTATTACCAATTTTACTTCCAAATACAAAGGAATTAAGACAGTATCTCATGTGGTCATTTATGTGTTATTGAAACCAGGGTCTGCTTCTTTTTCTAATTAGCCCTATACCTGTGATCCTGGCTAAAGTAGCCCAGATTCGCTTCAGTGGTTTCATTGTTTTAGACCAGGAAGCTGAACCATTGCTAACCTGCAAAGAATAGGCAATTCTGGCCGAAACCCTGCCCTTGATTTCACGACAAAATTTCTTGCATCTGGGCTGTTTTCAATGAAACTAACACGTTATCATCTGGTATGCCCACAAATCGTTGTGGCTGCATGTAACTACAGGCCAATCTTTAGTGATAAAATCCTTGGTGTGGCATGTCGCCGAGCAAATTGCCTAGAATGGGGGTCCAGGTTAAAGGGCTAGCTGTCGATTGTTTCTGAAACAATGACAATATGAAGACATTGAATATTATTGAGTCCCATCCTTCATGTAATTGGAAATAGTTTGCACAAAATACTAATCCTAACCCTACCCCTGCACCTACTGCTTACCCTTACCCTAGAACTTAACCTCAATCATATGCCTAATCCTAACCCATGAGCACTTGCTTCGTATTTTGAAGGATGAACCAACTGGGCACTTCACTACTACATTTTTGTCCTATCACACATGCATGTATTTGTTTGAAAGTCAGACAGCTCTTTCGCTGAAAGGGACCTAATTTTATTTAATGATTGCAAATCTATTTGACATCTATTCTATTTATCAATCAAGATCAATAAAACAAGGCGAACTCGTCTTTACGCGATGCGTAAATATGTCCCCGCCGAATGTCGCGATCACTAAATGCGGTAATGCACTACAACACCCCACCCCCTATCCAACACTCCACCCCATCCCCAAACACACTGCAAAACTCCACCCCTCCCCAACACCGCAACACCCATCCCCAACACCCGCAACACAACACCCGCAATATCCACCCCCCTCCCCAAACCACAGATAGCAACCTGACGTTTGGGCCCAAACTTTGTGATACGCGGCACGGTCGCGGTCTGCAAACCAACGTCGAGCCAACGTTGGGAAAATGGTGGGGAAAATGGTCGTTTGATGGTCGGCAACAACACCCACGTCAGCCCAACTTTAGGAAAACGGTGGAGAAATAGATTGGGGAAAATGGAGTTAGAATGCGTCGGTGTTATAAACCACACGTCTAGCGCCAACGTTGGGAAAATGGTGGGGAAAATGGTCGTTTGATGGTCGGCAAACAACTCAAGCCGAAATTAAAGTTGGGGAAAAAAAACGGTTGGAAATGGTAGTTGGGTGGTCGGCAAGCCAACGTCGGGGCGAAGTTGGGAAAATGGTGGGGAAAATGGTCGTTTGTGTTCGGTCAGGGCCCCAAAGTGAGGCCGATGGTTGGGAAAAATGGTGAATGGTCGTTTTATGGTAGGTAAGCCAACGTCGGGGCGAAGTTGGGAAAATGGTGGGGGAAAAGGAACTGTCGTTTGTGGTTGGCAGGCCAACGTTGGGGCATAGTTGTCCCATAGAACTTATAATAGCTAAATATTCTATTAGGCCTAATTAATAAAGAAATTCGTAGGCCTATAGCTGAAACGGATAGGGCTTTCAGCCAAAATAGCGCCTATGCTTAGCAACATTGTGCGCTAAAAATAAAACATATGCCATTTGCAGTGACTAGATTTTTTTCGATTTTTGTTCACTTTGTTTTCCAACACCGTGATTTTTCAAAAAAGGATTCCTTGACTTTTCAGGGTTTTTTCACCTCTGTGACATATTTTGCCATTTTATGAGTTTTAGTCTTTACTTAGTGTGTTCATATACGTGAAGTTTTTAAACATTGATATTTATAGTTTGCCCTTCGTTATCAAGCAGGATAAGTTAGTTCAATTGGATCGTCATCAGTCTTCTAATACAAGGTCCCTGGTTTGAATCCGTCAAGGTAAGTCAATTTACAGTTATATCATATTATGTACACTTACAACAAAAAGATAGGAACTATACTGGTGTATTAAATGTGAAAACCATAGGGAAATTGTCTTATTTTCCTTCAACAAGCCCAATTAGTGATTTTATAGCCCAATTAGTGAATTTTATAAAGTGGCAAAACATTGTTTTATTATGTTGGGATAACGTTGGCCCAATGTTGCGCCAACGTCAAAAATTGAGGTTGTGCGGACATTTTTTAAGCATGCCGTCAAAGTCTTATTTGACGTTGACCCAACAGTAGTTGATGCGTTGGGCCACGGTGTTTGCTATCTGAGGACCCCACCCCCCAACTCCCCCAATACCCCACCCACTCCCCAACAATCTGCAACACCCACCCCACCCCCTCCTTAGCACCCATAACACCCCAACCCCTGCAAACACCCCACCCACACCCCAATACCCCGTAACACGCCTTCCCCTCCTTCCCCAACACCCGCCAAAACCCAATGCCCTCCACAACACCCCGACCAACCCACCCTACCACCTCCCCAAAACCCCGCATACCCTACTCCTCCCGAACACCCTCACTCTCCCCACACTAACACCCCTTCCCCATACTTCAACCCCCATCACCAGCACCCCACAAACACACCCTCCCTAACCACCATGCAAACCCCACCCCTTGCAAAAACCCTGCCACACCCCACCCCCTCCCCAACACCCCACCCCATCCCCATGGCATAGTAGTCTCATGTAGCGAAGGAATTGTTGCCTATACGCAACCGTTTCAAAGATACAGCAATTACGCATATGTACTTAGTTCATTGGCATACTGCAGCCGCATATATCACATATCTTTCAAATTGCAACCAAAAAGATGTGGCCCATGATAGGTTTTCCTGCAGCACAGGAATTTTGAGTATCCAAGTACAGTGTCAAACATATAGCAATACGCTGATTTGTGCATAGTAATTAGCTCATTTGCATGGATCCAATGTGCTCAAAAATTACCACCAAAATCTAATCAGTCGAGACCTCTTCAGCCCGCTTCCTTCCACCAAGGTACATCATTATACGTCTTACGGAACTCCAGAAAATTGTACACAGGCCTTGCAGGAAAATTTTCATAATATGCAAATTAGAGTACTTAATTTACTTAT
>JAMKCH010041463.1:0-23564 GCA_023653785.1 Ophioderma brevispina
CAAGTGTTCATTTTCATTATCCAAGCTTTTAACTGCCAATTTTTTCCACTTAAATTAGTTTATTTTCCTTTCTGATTAAGTATATACATGAAAACAATATTGGCACACACTGCAAAATGCAAATGCAAATCCAAATTAATGCAATTTTCAAATTCCAAAGAATCCGAGAGTGCAAAAAATTGGATGGAATTGCCATGTTCCCCCCCAAATATGGGGGATTAACCCTCGTCTACCGAAGGGGTGGGTGGTTCCACCCCCTCAGGTTTTTTTCCCCGGCTTGTTAAACCCCTTTTTGGTGCCAGTATTTATGTAATTGGCAATTGACTTTCTCCGCTCTCCTTTTCATCCAAAAACAACATCCACCGGGGTTAGGAATATACATGGTGATCCAAAGTGATGGATTGGGGGGGGGGGGGGGGTACCACCCCTGGAAAGAAGTCCCAACGGCCTACACTTACAAAGAACATTCACAGCACTTGATTTTGGTACCAATACATAGCAGGGTCCTCCTTTTTTCATTGATACCAAAATGAGTACCAACTGCCTATCATTACGTCCACAATGACGTAATAAGTTGCCATTTCCATAGACAACAACCAAAACAAAAATGAAAAATTCAATTTCTCGCCAAAAAGTTTTAGGAAATCAATTTTCATGCGGTTTTTGACGCTACTTGATGGGAAGTGACTAGTTTTATATAAACAGCATTTTAGAGAGCATAATAAGGTGTTTTCTAGTGCAAAAATTGCGAAATAGCAATTTTCCACCCTATATTCAATCAGTATTTTCTACTTTCCTCCTCAACATGCTTCGTGGTTAAGTCATAATGGGATGTTTGTTCTATTTTGTAACCAACGGAAGAAGAAACTCTAAGCTATCCTTTGGTGCCAAATTTACAACAAGAATCGGGTGTTCATAAGAAAATCACAGGGGGTGGTAACCACCCCCCCCCCTTCGGGAGTTTTGGTTACAAAAATGGCTCAGGTATAACGAGGGGTAAAGAGCGGCTGCGATCGATAAACTTTGCTCGATGGCAACTCCAGACTGAATACAGACACACAGGAAACATCACAAATTATCCAAAATCAGGGGGGGAATTTAGGGGGGCGCCCCCGACGCGCGCCCCCTCTATTTTTAACCAATGACGTACATAAAATACAGATAACAGGGGCTCCGGTCCGGCCGATAAAAAGAGTCGGGCGGCACTGTTGCATCCTATAAAAATGACTTTTAACGCACAGGGCGCCCCTGTAGATCTATAATAATGACGGTACAGGGCGTCGGCGGCGGTAGCTCTATCTATGTGGGCGCCCTGAAAATGTTGCCGCCCCTCTAGTGAGAAATCCCTGGATCCGCCCTGAAAATAGCCTTAAATGATTGTACGGTGTGTTGGGTTTACTCTAATGTTTTACGGGAGAAAATCATAGTGGTTGTGTGGACCGGATGGATTAACGTCTAATGGAAGGCAGTGGTCCTTAAGAAAAAAACAAACAGACGTCCGAACTTCAATTTGAAGTGATTAAATCACGTGACAATCATGTCTAAATACATAATTACCATTCCTGACAACATGTTCACAGTGATGACTTGCTTTTCATCTCTCATTTTCCGGTGCATGCATCTCTCCGTTAGTCTTCCGTAAACATTTAGGTAAACACTACCAAACCGACCAATACATTTAGCTGCGCTTGAACCATTTGTGGCTTTCCCGGTCGCATTCCTTTGGACTAAAATCGGCAATTTTCGTTTTACCACTCTTTAGCCGCCTATTCAAAGAATGTGATAATCTAAAGCAATGTTTTTCGTGCTCTTGGATTCTGAGAAATAAACTTTTAGAGAAAATGCAATTTTGGCATTCATTACGTACCGGTAATGTGTGTCAGAACTCTTGGTACAACTTGAAATTCATTATGATTACAATATATTTTTGTGTAATTTGTCTAATGTTGTACTTCACCCCTAGTGTGATAGAACATTGAAGCGACATATTATATTATATACTTTTTGTTATTTTTGTTTGTGGGTGTGAGGTGCAGGGGGATCATGATTTGAAAAACGTCAAGACTTACCTGGGGACTGAAAGGCTGTAACTGGTCTAAAAAAGCTCAAAATGGGCTTCTTTGCAAGAATTTGGCAGAATTACCGAGGCGCGCGCCCCCTCCCCGGATCCGACGCCTGGGGTTGGTTGTTCCGTTAACGTGGACCTATACTAATACAAATTACGGGATATGTTTTATTTGAATATCTCAAATCAAAATACCTTTTGTTTTTACTTTAAATTTTTAATACAGTTTAGTTCTGTAACCAAATATCTAGTGAGTGTCTGATCTGTCCTTCTTCAAAAAGGCTTCAAATATTAATTACTATAGGTCATATCACTCCCGTGACTCTAATCCGCGAATATGTATAGCAATCACATGGTAAAAATGGAATATACTGAGCAGTGATGTACTCATTTTCACAAATAAAGTATTGTTTCAGAATTTATATGATTTCTGAGTCCAATAAGCATATTTTCAACAAATTTTTGAGTGAAATACATTTGGTTTCCTGCATATTTACCAATGTTATTAGCATAAAAGATATCTAATCATGAATTTAGACACTCTAAATTGATGCATGTCGAAGTATCACAGCATAGCAATAACATGTTATTTTATTGGTGAAAATAATTGATATCCATACTGGTGGCATGGGTTAGACCAACCCTAACGTTAGCCTTAAGCCCCAACTCTAATTCTAACTCGAAAACCTACCATAATCATATCACTGACCGGTCACTCTCACCCTTCCCCTAACGCCTGAAATCTTTGGACTACCTAGCCCTCGGGTTAGACCCCCGTAGCCATATTGTCTCAAAAGTGTTCTTGTTTTGTTTTGGTTTTACTGGTCCTTTGTGTGTCTGTTTTAATTTTGTTTGGTTTTTATAATTCCTACCCTCCTAAAATAACTGTTGAACAGTTCAAGAAAAAAGATACTTTTGTTGATTTTTCTTTTAAATCCACCCCTTTTGGACGTTTTCGCCGGTAGCCAGGATTCAAATCAATCCGAGCTGAGGTTCGTTTTAATCTTTACTGTTTTAGGCGGGTTTAGGAACTTAGGTTTTTTAAATTTACGTTAGTGTTGGGGGGGGGGGGGGGGCACGGTTAAAAAATATGTACATTTTAGAGTGTTTTACAAGCATCTCATTATGTACCTACAAAATACAGTAAAGGTTAGAATAGGCATATACTGTAAAAATAATTAATTAACAGCCTTCCTACTCCCGTTGTGTAGACAATGAGTTCCATCCCCACCCCACCCCACCCCACCCAAACCCCACGGAAACATACTACACATGCAGGGCAATAAGGAAAATAAAAAACTAAGCAATAAAATTATAAACCTAAAATTAAGGGCAACAAAACATTTTTCAAAATTGGAAAAAAAAGTCCCAAATTAAAGGTGCATTTCGTGATTCCAACACCTTCTGTGACAAGGGGGGGGGGGGTGTTTCTTAGGGCCCCGCACTAATTTTCTAATTACACGGGGTGATGGATTTAATTTTTTTGTTTCTTGAAAAGATGCTTATCTGAAGTTATCCAAATACAAAATAATGTGTTTCAACAAAGTAAAATCGCTAGTCCTAAAACTGGCAAAATGTAGTTCGCGGATCCCTAGGGCCCCATAAGATGTCCTTGTCCACTTAAAGTCTGACTCAGAAAGATTTTCCAAAGGAGGGCGCCCTCAATGTTTCAAACAAAATCATTGTTTTTTTTTTTGGCATGTACATAAGGCTTGCCCATATACGTCCTACTGTGTGAAATACCTAATGTCAAATTCGAAGTCCTTCATATAGAAAATCGAAACCTTGTTATAAAGTCCTGGATCCGGATTTTTTTTGTTATACACCTTATCCCTATGGGAGTTATGGCATACACAAATGTTTCCCCTACTACTACTTGGCGTCAAAACGAAAAATTGATTCATCTCAAATTTTGGAATTGCAACATTTTAGGTGAATATCTTCAGTTGTAGTCCCACACTATTTTTAATTATTACACTTACATATTACACACAAAGTTAATTTCCAAAATCTGTGAATCAGCTTTAAGTAGTAAAACACTTGTATATCTTCTTGTGTAACTGTAAAATTTGCAGTCATGTGGTAAAAATATAATACTCAAAACATGTAAACGTTGTGTTCTTTGGTGGTATTTGATGCAGAATGGATCCCTGCTGTACTGTAAAGTTTTATAATATTTGGTTTTCTGTACATTAATTGTATAAGTGGAATTTTTCATAACAGTGGGTAGTTCAAATATTTCTCAATCGTATATCTCTTTTGTTTTGGCTTTGTTTTCATTATTAGCCTTGTATTAGCCTGCCACCTAACCTCAGACATGCTAATTCATTTTGCTGACCTATTGGAGATAATTATGTGGAAATTTGGACAGCAGGTTGGTAATGTAAAGTTAGAAAACACGCTAAGCCTATCGATATTACGTCTGTGAATATTAAGTTGCCTGTTACTACTCCTAATGGAATACCGGTTTTTCGCAACATGAACTTATTCATTAACTGTTTAAATTATCCTGGAAGAGGCTATAAGTCCAACAAAAATGCCTTATATTTGGATCATCTGGAGCAATTCCGTAACCGTGGAGAGCAGAGCTTTATTTCTCAGTGGATTTTGTTCTTCTAATGAATTTTGAGAAAATGCCCGTCGATAAAGTGTGGGCGGAATCCGGGGGGGGGCATAATACGGAGTTCAAAACTTGGATTGCTGTTAAAAAGAACATCGCCTGAGAAGACGGCCCTCTTACTGATCATAGTTATATTTCACGCTCAATTTTGAGTTGGTTGTTGTTTTACATCTACGGTATCGTGTGCGCAATGTGCTTTCAGCCCACTAATACACTTTTACGGAGGAAAAATGAGAAGGTTTAAGATATTTTTTTAAATACATTTGAAACAAGGTAAAGTTGATTTGCTATATCCATGTAATTTCATTATAAAACATGGACTATGTCATCCTTTGGCCTAAAAGGAAATTAGACGTTTCACCATTTTAGTACCAAAAGAATAATTCTCAGCTTACGGTAACAAAATGCAAGAGCTAGGTGACTTTTTTTATATGTGGTCATAATCATATTCATAATTGTCAAATTGGTAACGTAGGTAAAAGCATCTTGCGCTCACAGTTACTTAACATTAGATATTGATTACAGTTACAAAAAGAGTCCTGCTGTGTTGCCAGCCCTGGCAGAAATCAAGTGATTGCTGAAATTGCTCAATGTGACTAGGAAACCAACACACTCTTTCATGAAAAAATCAAAAATCAAATGCCACCGAACTGTCCAAGTTTATTTGGAAACTGAAAGACAGAAATATAGACTGCAGCTTGAAAATGGGTCCATTGTTTCACAAAGCTGCAGCCTATAACCCAGAACAAATCTCAATCTGTGTTTGCGAAAAATACCATATTATGACCCACCAAGGAAAATACCCTCAGAATAAGCGAATTGAGTCTGGTTTCCAGCTGCAGACCATAAGCCAAATACAAACTGAGCATTTCAGGATCCTTGATTTCTGCTATGGCTGGCAACACCAGCCGACTCTTTTTGTCCTGTAAATCATAAAACACTGCAAAGCATAAAAATGTTACCCGGTCATTTGTTTTGCGGTTGATCTTTAGATTGCTCGAAGAGACGTTTAAGGGATATAGTGCATAATTCCCTTCATTTTAAGGTAAGAATTAAGAAAATACAGATTTATGCAAATGACACTTACACAAAACTCACCGGCTTCTTTACAACGTTTCACTTTAATTTTAAAAAAAACGTCCGTTAAAAAACCCATTAAAAATCATACATGTAATCACAAGTAAAATCAAAAAGTCAAATGTACATAAAATTGCCCTAGTAATCATGAACAACTAACATTTGCCAAGGCTTTGTGAATTTTTTATTTATTCCATCCAAGATTTGTTTACACTTTAAATTTGACAGACACTAACAGGTGTCGTATGGGAAAAGTGCAACCCATTTTGCTCTAAAAGTGAAACGTTATATAAACGTTGTGACGACGCAAAAAAGGGAAGTTGAATCCTTAAACTCAAGATGAGTACACGTTGCACAACGGCATGCACAGACATAGTGTTTTACTCAATTTTATTAAGGTTTCGCTTTTTAATTATACAACTAGAATTTTGCGGATCTCGGCTTTTGCGCTCCAATATTCAAAGACTATACAGCTTTTTTCACTTCACGGGTATACATTTCTATCCACAAACCAAATTTTATTAGTAAAAATTCAGGCATGGTATTAATGGTTTAGGATTGCTGTTTCTTATTCTCAACCAAATGAGAAAAGAAATTGCAAATGAGGTCATTCCTATGAGCATTTCACCACCCTCGAACAGTTTGCACAGGAATACCTTGTGTTCACCACTACACCCACATGCCAAGTGTCATCAAAATCGGATTTTGTGTCGTTCTGGTCAGGTTCAATCACAGTTCACGCGTTTTTGTTTTATAAGCTATCAGAACAAATATGCATATGAGCTCATTACATATGTGTAATATACCGTCAACCGTTTTGCCATGGGTAATTTCTTTATGTCCACCAACTCATATACCAGTCCAGAAGAAAGCGTACAAGTACGGATACGTACAAGTACTTACATACGTCATAATTGTCCCACAATGCCATGCACTTTAAAGAAATACATAGGTTTTAAAAAAACATTTCACCCGGGGACAACAGCCTTTTTTTGACAGTTCTGAAGTTTTAATCTTCACTTCACTACAATAATAGTTGTAAAGCTTATCAACAAAAATGGAAATGTGCGGATTTTTGATATCTCTTTTCAAATAAAAGATATACTAAAATTTAAAAAAATGATTTTTTCAATAATTAAATTTCGTTCGACACATGAAATCAAAATTTTGACACCATAGAATTTGTTTCTACAAATGGCGTTTTGGCCTCAAGTTCCGAAATTGTTTTATATCCTTTCTTTCCCTTCATCTCAAAACTGAGAATCCCGAGAGGATTTTTTTTCTATTTCTTTAGTAAGGGGGGGGGGGCGGTTTTAAGGGGGGGGGGGGGACGTTGTGTAACGTATCCCATCACAGCGCAGTGTTGGAATAGAGTCAGGGTGATTACCTCTGACTACATCCTTGACAGTGACTAGGTTCCGGGTGAAAATAATCTTCCTGTATAGAGGCTTTTCCATACTGCAAATCATGCTTAAAAATTCGGCACTACATACCGGATCCCCGTTTTTTCCCGGTTAATCCGTGCTAAATCCCGCGTAATTACGCACCCGAATTGTCCTTGCCGAGATATCATGTCCATTTTGCCAGTGTAATCATTTTCAATTAACAAGCTTTACTGGTTTACTGTGCCAATTCCATTAAATTGTTAGTTTTCTGATTAATTATATACATAAAACAATTATTGCACACACACTGCAAAATGCAATGCAAAATCAACATATTAATGCAAAATTATTCAAAGCCAAAGAATCCGAGAGTGCGAAAAATCTTTGATGTATTGCAATGTTCCCCTCCCAAATAATGGGTGATTAACCCTCGTCTACCGAAGGGGTTGGTGGGTACCCACCTTCAGTTTTTTTTTCTTTTCGCCCGGCTTGTTTAAAAAACCCCCCTTTTTTTTGGTGGCCAAATTAATTTAAATGTAATTGTCAAATTATGACTTTAAAAATATCCGCTCCTTCAATCCAAACAACATCCACCGGGGTCTATGTAATATAAACATGGTGATCCCACGTGATGGTCTATTGGTGGGGGGGGGGGGTCACCACCCCTTCGGGCAGAGAAGTCCAACATGCCTTAACACATTCGGAAAATCACAGACACTGATTTTGGTACCAATAAATAGCTATGGTCCTCCTCTTTTTTCCATACCAAATGATAACCACACCTATCATTACGTCACCATGACGTAATATAAGTGCCATTCCATGACACCCCAACACAGTGACAAATTCAGATTTCTCGCCACAAAAGTTTAGGAAAAATCAGATTTTCGTGCGGTTTTTTGCTCTACTTATGGGAATGACTAGTTTTATATATGACAGACAAAAGCAATTTTAGAGAGCTATTTAAAGGTGTTTTTAGGTGTTAGTTGAGTCGCAAAATTTGCGAAATATATTTTCCCCACCCTCTTTTCGTTTTCGTACTTTTCCTCAACATATGACTTCTGGTTACGTCCATAATGGGGAATGGTTTTCTTATGTTGGTACCCAATGGAAAGAAAGAAACTCTAAGGCTATCCTTTGGTACCAAATTTTACAATACTCGGTGATTTCATAACGAAAATCCACAGGGGTGGGTACCCACCCCCCCCCCTCGGAGTTTTGTTTTACAAAAATGGCTCAATGTAGACAGGGGTACCAAGAGCTTGGCGATCGATAACTGCCGATTGCACTCCAGACGGAATACAGACACAGGAAACACACAAAATTACTCCAAATCAGGGCGATTGAGGGGGGGGGCGCCCACCGGCCTCGCCCCTCTATTTTTAACCAATGACGTAAATAACTAACAGATAACAGGCGCCGGCCCGCCGCTAGAGTGCCGGCGCACTGTTATCGATCAAAAGACTTTTTAAATAAAACGCACAGGGCGCCCTGTAGATCTATAAAATGAAGGTACAAAGTGCGTTCGGCGGCCGTGTGCTCCTAGCTATGGTGGCGCCCTGAATGTTGCGACCCCCTCTATTGGAGAAATCCGGATCCGCTCCCCTTAACATAGCCTTTAAATGAATTGTACGGGTTTGTTGGGTTACTCTAGAATGTTTTCGGGGAGAAAGTGCAGTGCATTGTGTGGACCGGAAATGAGAAACTTCATGGAAGGCGGGTCTTAAGAAAAAAAAAACTACGTCCGCAATCAATTTGACTGTACATCACGTGACAAATCATGTCTGAAATACATATTAACATTCCATGACAAACATGTTTCAAACAGTGATGGACTTGCTTTCATTCATCTTCTCAGTTTCCGGTGTCATGCAATCTCTCCTTCTTTCTTCCGTAACATTAAGTAAACCACCAAACCCTACCAATTTCATTTAGGCGGCTCTTTGAAGCCATTTGGTGGCGTTCCCGTGTCGCCTTCCTTTTGGACTAAAAAAATCGGCAATTTTTGTTAAACCATCTCTTTTAGTCCGCCCATATTCAAAGAATGTGATAACCTAATCAACATGTTTTTCTGCTCTTGGATTCTGAGAAATAACATTTTATACTAGAAAAATGCAATTTTGGCATTCATTTACGTAAGCCGTAATGTGTAGTCAAGACTCTTGGTAAACTTGAAATTCATCTATGATTACAATATATTTTTTTGTGGAAATTTTCTAAACTTTTAAAAAACTTCAGTTTTTTAAAATTAAAAAAAGAAAAATATTATATTATATAACTTTTTTTTATTTTGTGGTGTGTGGGGTGGGGGGTGCCGGCGTATCCAGGATTTGAAAAACGTCAAAAGTTACCGGGGGACTGAGGCTGTAACACTGGTCGCCAAATAGCTCACAAGGGGCTGATTTTCAGAATTTTGCAGAATTACCCACCGGGATGCCCCGCGCGCCCCCTCCCTGGTCCGCGCCTGGGTGGGTTGTTCGGATCCACGTGACGCTCTAACTATAACGAAATTCGGGATATGTTTTTTATTTGAATATAATCAAATCAACAACCTTTGTTTTTACTTTAAATTTTTAATACAAGTATGTTCTGACCAAATATCTAGTGAGTGTCCTGATCGGTCCCTTTCTTCAAAAAGGCTTGCAAATATTAATTACTATAGTCCAATATTCAGCTTTCCCGTAGCTCTAATAACACCCGCGATGATGTTTAGCATCAAGGGGGTAAAAATGGAAATAACCTGAGCATGATGTCCGTCCTCCATTTTCAAAATAAAGTATTGTTTCAAGAAGTTATAATGATTTCTGAGTCCATAAGGCATATTTTCAACAAATTTTGAGTGAACTAATTTTTTGGTTTCCTGCATATTTACCAATGTATTCGATAAAAAATTCTAATCATGAATTTAGACACTTCTAAGATGTTATGGCATGTTCAAGTATCACGCATGCAATAATAACATGTATGTTTATTGGTGAAAATAATTGATAGCATACTGTGCATGGTTAACATCAACCTAACGGTAGCCGTAAGCCCCAACTCTATTCTAATCAAACCTCCCATAATCATATCACTGACCGGTACTCTCACCCTTCCCCCCTCTAAACCCTAAATCTTTGGACTAACGAGCCTCGGGTAGACCAGTACGCCAATTGGTCTCAAAAGTTGTTCCTTGTTTTGTTTGTTTTGTTCCTTTGTGGGTCCTGTTTTTCATTTTGTTTGGTTTTTATAATTCCTACCCTCCTAAAATCCCATTTTACATTTCAGAAAAAGATCTTTTTGTTGAATTTTTTCTTTAAATTCCACCCCTTTTGGTACGTTGTTCGCCGGTAGCCAGGATTCAAATCAATCCGAGCTGAGGTTCGTTAATCTTGAATGTTTTAGGCGGGTGTTAGAACTTAGGTTTTAGAATTACGTAGTGTTGCAACATTTAAACAAATATTGTACATTGTAGATGCAATCATTTGACCCAGTAGTATCCTTCTGCAAGAAATTTGCAAACTAACAATTAAATAGTTAAAAATATTTAATTAACAGCCTTCCTACTCCCGTTGTGTAGACAATTGAGTTCCACTCCACACCCCACCCCACCCCACCCCCCACCGACCCACGGAAACATACGTACCATGCAGGGCCATAGAAATAAAAACTAAGCATAAAATAATAACCTAAAAATAAGGTCAAAACATTTCAAATTCGGAAAAAAGCCCACAAATTTAAGGTCATTTCGTGATTCAACACCTTCTGTGGCAAGGTGGGGGTGGGTGTTCCTTAGGGCCCCCGCACTAAGTTTCTAATTAACGGGTTGATGGATTTTAATTTTTTTCTTGAAAAGATGCTTGATTAAAGTTATGCCAAACTACAAAATTTGTGTCACAAAGTAAATCGCTAGGCCTAAACTGGCCAAAAGTGTATTCGCAGGGTCCCTAGGGCCCATAGGATGTCTTTTCCACTTAAAGCTGACTCAGAGTTTCCAAAGAGGGCGCCCATAAATTTTTCCAAACAAATCAATGGTTTTTTTTGCAATGTACATAATGCTCGCCTATACGTACTAACTGTTGTTAAATACCTAGGTCCAAATCGAAGTCCTTCATACTTAAAATCGAAACCTTGTTATAAAATTCCGGATCCGGAGTATTTTTTTTTGTTATACACAGTATCCTATGGGACTGTTATGCGTATAACAATGTTTCCTTTGCGTCAAACGAAAAATTGGGCATTCATCTCAAATTTTGGAATTGGAACATGTTAGTGAATATCTCAGTGTAGTCCACTATTTTTGAATTAATTACAAAACACAAAAAGTTATATTTCAAAATCTGTTAATCAGCTTTAATTAGTAAAACCCTTTTATATCTGCTTGTGTAAGCTTACTGTAAGAATTTGCAGTCTGTGGTAAAAATATAATACTCAAAACATGTAAACGTTGGTGGTTCTTTGTGTATTTGATGGCAAATTGGATTCCTGCATGGTACTGTAAAGTTTATAATTTTTGTTTTCTGTACTTAATTGTTAATGTGGGAATTTCATAACAGTGGTAGGTTCAAATATTTCCTCAATCGTTAATATCTCTTTTGGTTTTGCTTGTTTTCATTATTAGCCTGCCCACCTACTCAGACATGCTATTCTATTTTGCTGACCTATTGAGATATTTATTGGACAATTTGGACACAAGGTTGGTAATGTAAGTTAGAAAACACGCTAGCTCCTATCGATATTACGTTTCTGTAATATACTTTTGCTAGTTACTCCTAATGGAATACCGGTTTTTCGCAACGATGAACTTATTCATTAACTGTTTATCCTGGAAGAGGCTATAATTACAAAGAAATGCCTTAGTTGGGTGGCCTGGGAGCAATTTCCGTAACCTGAGAACAGAGCTTTAATTCTCATGGATTTGCTTCTATTAATTTTGGAGAAATGCCCGCGATAAAGTGTGGGCGGAATCCGGGGGGGGGCATAATACGGAGTTCAAAAACTTGGATTGCGGTTAAAAAAGAACATCGCCGAGAAGAAGGCCGCCTCTTAATGATATAGTTATATTGTCACGCTCAATTTTGAGTTGGTTTTTGGTTTACCATCTACGGTTCAGTGGTGCGCAATGTGCTTTTCATCCCAAGAATACACTTTTAACGGAGGAAAATGAAACGGTTTGAGATTTTTTTACATACATTTGAAACAAGTAAAGTTGAATTTTCTCTATACATGTCTTTCAATATAAAACAATGACTAAATTCCATCTTTGCTCTAAAAAAGGAAATTAAAGTTCCCATTTTATACTAAAGAATAATTCTCAGCTTAAGGGATACATGCAAGAGATTAGTTGACTGTTTTAAATCTTTGTCATATCATATTCAAATTGGGCAAAATATACTGTAAAACAGCTTTAGCGCTCACAGTTTACTTTACAATTAGATATTGATTACAGTTCCAAAAGAGTCGGGCTGCGTGTTGCCACCCTGGCAAAATCAATGATGCTGAATTGCTCATGTGAAACTAGGAAAACCCATACACACTCTTTCATGAAAATATCAAATCAAATGGCCACCGAACGTCCAATTTTATTTGGACACTGAAAGACAGAATATAGACTGCACTTGAAATGGTCCATTGGCACAAAGCTGCAGCTATACCCCAGACAAAATGCTCACTCTGTGTGTTGGCCGAAAATAACCATATTATGAACTCCCCAAGAAATAACCCTCAATAGCGATGTAGCTGGTTTCCATCTCAGACATAAAGCCAATACAAACTGAGCACTTTCAGGATCACTTGATTCTGCTAGGGCTGTCAACACCACGGACTCTTTTGTAACTTGTAATCATAAAACTGCAAGCATAAAATGTTACCTCATTTGTTGCGGTGAATTCGTTTAGATTGCTCGAGAGACGTTAGGGATATGTCATTTCCTTCATTTTTAAGGTAAGATTAAGAAATACCAATTTATGCAAAGACACTTAACTCACGCCTTCCTTTAACACGTTTCACTTAAATTTTTAAAAACGGGTTCCGTTAAAACCCTTAAAAAAAAATCATACAGTAAAATGTCCACAAGTAAAAATCAAAAAGTCAATGTACATAAAATTGTGCACTAGTAATTCATGACACACTAACATTTGGCCCTGCTTTATTCCATCGATTTGTTACACTTTAATTTGAACAGACACTAACAGGTGTCGTCTGGGAAAGTGCAACCCCCATTTTGCTCTAAAAGGTGAAACGTTTATATACGTGGGACTAGTACGAAAAAAGGGAAGTTAAACTTACTCAAGATTGAGTAACACGGGTGCCAACGGCATGCAACAGCTTATGTTTTTACTCAAATTTGATTAGGGTTCGCTTTTTTAATAGTACAACTAGAATTTCGCGGTTGCTCGCTTTGCGCTCATCGTCAAAGACTATAACACTTTTTTCACTTCACGGTATACATTTCTATCCACAAAACCAATTTTATTAGAAAAATTCAGGCAATTGTATTATGTTAGGATTGTTGTTTCTATTATCAACCAATATGAGAAAGAAATTCAAATGGAGTCATTATATGAGGCATTTACACCTCAACAGTTCACACAAAGGTACTACTTGTGTCACGTCTCAACCACTACCCATGCAAGTGTCATCAAAATCGGATTTTTGCCGGTTCTGTTCAATGTCACCGTTTTGGTTATAAGCTAATCAGAACAAATATGCATATGAGCCATTAATATGCGTATATACCGTATACAGTTTGCATGGGTAATTCTTAATGTCCACCAAAACCCATATACCATCAGAGAAAGCGTACAGTACGTATACTGTACAAGTACGTACATACTCATAATTTCCACATTCAATGCAACTTTTAAGAATACATTAGTTTTTAACATTTCCTTTCAATATTCACCCGGGACCGCTTTTTTGACCATTTCTGAATTGTCATCATTCACTACATAAATTTGGTAAGCTTATTTTCAAAACAAAATGAAATATTAAAGATTAAAGTTTAAAAGCAAAATAAAAGATATTACTAAAATTTTAAAAAAAAATGTCATTTTTTTTCAATATAATTTCGACCCGACACATGAATTCAAAACTTTGACACATAGAGTTTGTTTATAATGGCGTTTGGCATCAGTTCAGAAATTGTTTATCCTTTCCATTGCTCAAAACTGAGAATCCCCGATAGGATTTTTTTTCTCATTTCTTTATTGTAATGTGGTGACGTGTGTACGTACTTTACATATACGTACAAGTACGCCTATCGTACTGCACTGTATACTGAATTCCATTTAAATCGAATTCTAATGTGCCTTCTGTTTTTGTTTTGGCGAACCACCAAAAGTGCACGCTGGGGCCGTGAGTAGCCACCTTTAAAATGACACTGTAAACTGCCGCATTTTCAATTTAAGTGACTACAAATATACAAATAGCTCATTAATATCGGTTTCCCATCGACTCTTTGCAATATTCCTGTGCAATATTACTCTGGTAATCTTGTGTCTATACCAGTGCCATACGAAAATCGGACTTGCGTTCTGGCCAATTCACCTTTTTTATAAGCTAATCAGACAATATCAAATGAGCTCATTAATATGGGGTATAATACCGTGAACAGTTTTGCCATCAGGTAAGACTTGTGTACACACCACCCACTACTAATTCCATTAAAATTAACTTCCGGGCAATGTTCCTTTTTTGTTGTTGTAAAATCGTTGACGAAAGACATACCATCAGACATGCCTCATCATCATGCATCATTCATACAGCAAACAACCGAACGCTTAGTGTGCCTTCGTTTGAGAACCACAAAAAATTGCACGCTGGAACCGTGAAAGCCACCTTTCAATGGAAGGTGTAACTGCCAATTCACCTTAACGTGACTGCAATATATTGTAACAAAGAGATAATAAGGAACGCGAACTTAAACCCGATGTAAAGCTTTGAGGGAGAACTAGCCAACTTAACACTTTCTAAAACATTTTGAGACATTTTCTGGGTTCGGTTTCCATAAATTAGGCAAAGTATATTTATTTTAAACTCTCTATCTGGTATTAAAGTATAAAAATAAATATATAAAAAATGTAAATATATAATATATTAAGTCGACAAGCTATACATTGATGTATCAAACTAATAATTACATAAGGACTGTTTTATATAGAAAATATGCCAACAGATTTTGATATACAGAAAATGAAGTACTCAAAAGACTAAAAAATTCTACAACATAGGATTTGTTAAAATGGATACAATATGTTAATAATAAAATTCAACTTTACTTCGGGGGCCTCAACGATTAATGATTGAATGAGGTCGGCGAGACATCGGTCTAAATTTTAATTTTTATTTTCAACATTTTGGCTTTTTAGAGAGACTGTTTACGTATAATGGTCACGGTTATATGGAAAGGCCAACAAAAAATGTCCCGAATAAATGAAAGTTGTAATTTAGCGTTCCCTTTTCATTTTGACACACAAATTCACATACTTGGAATTCAAATAGGTGTATATTTTCCAGACGATTTTGCCACTGAACTATCTACTGGGCTACAGTGGTTTCGATCCATGATATAAACTGTGCATTGCGGGTTAAAATCCTGGGAACTGGGTCTACCACATCCTTCCATATACCGGTGCTAACGACTCCTACTAGATGCCAGACGTCGTCGTGATTGCTCTCGCACACTAAATGACCCTCCGCTATCACCCTGAAATCAATTTTATAGTCCCCAGTTTAATCAGCATAAGTATTCCCTGATACCTCTTAGTAAATCCAATTGTTATAATCTGTTCAGAAAGTTTGAACTAACATACTTATAAAATTTTGTAGAAACCAACTCCTTCGACAACAGCAATGCAACCTTAATTTTCCCCCCTCCCCCGCACATCCATCATGGAGCTCTATCGAATCTTTTGGTTCTATTGACAGGGTGTACATTTTAACAGACTGGTACCCCCGCATAGTAATGATTGGTGAACACCGTCGCGATAAAAACAAAGTGGACCATGACCGAACATACGTTGAAGAACACACACCACTGACTGAGCTCCACTGGTAATTTTTTGATATGAACGCGAAATGGACGGAGAGAGGAATTTTATGGAAGGTCTATATATCACATTTCTTTCAACCACTTAAATAGGGACAAGGGAGCAGACATTCCTACTGCATGGCATAGATTGTTAAAAGTATGCCTCTTGACGACTGTCGCGGGAACTGGTTCCACACATCTTCTTCAATATTTCAGGGAATAGAACGTTTTTCGGAAACCAACGAACATATTCAGCCAATTTGAGAAAGCCATGTTCTGACATTATTATGTTCGTATGGATCCAAGTGTGGGAAAATATCGGATCCAAAACATAATAATGATAAAATTGGATGATTTTCGCCCAATATTTATTGGTCTCGTTATGAGTTTTAAAATAGTGGGCTCGACTACGTCTCGCCCTTATGGACAGCTTTTAATTTCTCAATATAATTACGTCATCATATTATTTAAAATTGGCATGGCATATGTTGAATTCGATCCAGTCAACTCGGCCCCAGGTAAACTCAGATCATTCTACCACATTGCAAAATAAAAAAAAAATTTGTGAACATCCAAATATTCGACCAGCAATACTAGGCGTGGCTAATCTTGTTTATTTTAAGAGATACTATCAGTGATCAACCCGAAAGAGTCAAAAATATTTCATATTTGCATATTTGCAGGAATAACTTAGTAGTCAAAGGTTACGCCTGTAGAATTCTCATAAGGTATTGATAATTTTTATTTTCAATTTTATGATTTAGCAAATTACTGATAGTGCCTTCAAATCATTTAAATTATGTGGTTTGATCAACTGTCCCGTGACACAAAATTAACATAATCCTACTACTTCACATAAGCATGGTTTATGTAAATACCTGGCATGTATCAATCCCTCCTTGGGAAGTTCCAGCCGCACATATGATGTTGGAAGTGACTTTGTCATCTATTGCTTGGCAGTCCGATGAACTAATTAATGGGAGAATCACCTCCTGAAGAATATCGGGATATTCAGCTGGTTTACATGTAAAAGCAGATATAAATACATTATTGGATTTAGAGGCCCCCCCCACTTAAATTTCAAGATAATTCCGATGTGATTGAATTGAATTTGTAGTTTATCAGAAAAATTTAGATTTAGAATCACGTCACACAATTTACGTTTCGTCTTGACACACAGCGACGCCCATTTTTGAATCTTGCAACTTGGCAATCTTCCCTGCCCTAGGGAGTTTATCAATCACATCATGATCGGCTGAGCGTACGGCGGGTCCGGTAAGTACGTATATCCTGTTTCTAAATTGAATGAAAGTGTATGTAAATGAAACAGCGTTCTCCCAAGACTGAAATAATACGAAAAGGCATTGTGGGAAAAGGGGGGATTGAGGCCCATAAGCGATTTGCGTGTTCACTTTTCCGTGTTAGCACCGAAGTTACCCGACACAAACGTTAAATTTTCTCGCTAGGTTATATAGGTTCAGACCCAGTACGATACATAGGCCCTATTGAAAAACAAAACATAGTAACGGACCCGCGGATGCCAAAAATCTCCATAGAACCCCTTTGTATTCCGGAGAGAGATTGAGATTTAGTTTCATTGCATGCATTCCACTATGGCGGACTATAAAGTTAATCTCTCGCGCAGTACAATTTGAGATAATATCTTTTTGCAGTCGACCGCCGTAGGCTGAGGATGGGAAACTCTGGTAGATGGCGTTGATTTGAATTTGTGTAATTCGGTTACACAGGAATTGCGCAAAATACTTGGCCTATCATAACGATTACGAACCAAATGTTTCTAACTAAATTGTCTATAGTTAGCTGACTGTTTATAATATAGGTTTATTTTTGGAAAAAAGACGAAAAAAAAAAAAAAAAAAAAAAAACAAAAACGTGAAAAAAATAAGATCAATTACAAAGCATTTCTTACCTTTCTTCAAATTGGCTCAATTATCGATTGCTGCTATTAAGTCATGCCACACGACATGCTTACAAAAAGCTAGTGAGCTAATTGGTCCTTTTTGTCAGGAACCCATTTCAACATCAGATCAGAACCACCTGATTCGTTGATTTCGCGATATCTAAGTACCGCGAAACCGTTTTCATTCCTGTTCAAGCTAACCGCAGCAGAGCCTTTAACAGAGCGCTTTGCTGCTAGGGAGTCAAAAGGCGTAGTGCATGTCTAAGAATGCGGACAATTAGCGTGCGAAACGGAAGAGGGTGGGCGCTGTGTGCCAGCAGTACAGATTATATGGGAGCGTAAATGGTGTGCGTGTGAAAATCGAGTATAAGTTCACACGGGGTGAGTGCTAATTTTCTAGATTTTAGGACAACCGTAAAGCAGATGTTATTGACGAGGGAGAAATAGTTATAATATCACATTTAATGAAATAAAGCAATTCCTCGAATTGGTTAGCTTTTAGTGGAAACAACTGATGAGTTATATCGGGTGAGTCAGAAAAAAATGAATGCAAACCTGTTGTGTCCGCCATTTTGAATATTTAAAAATAATATCTCAAAATATATGATACCAACGAAGCTTATTTTCTCTTTATTAGCTTTTTACTTTGCTGCAAAGATCATTCAAACGATGAGGTACAGACAGTTTCTAGGTTCGCTTCGTTCTAAATATGTATTTTCTTTGATAGATTAATACGCAATGAAGCAGTTTCTGAGCCTATTTTTTACTGTCCCTGGTATCATTTATAAAGCGTGTAATTACCGAAGCTAGAAGAGCGGTTCCGATAGATGTCCCCAGCCGGTTACGTACAACCAGTTACTGTAGACGGAGTTCCTGTTCATGTGTCGCTAAGCACGCTGGGCGTGCTAGTTGTGACAGGAATGTTTGTGACAGATGGAGCAGTGTTATGTCGTATTCAGCAGCAGGATCCGTTTCATCATACAGAGGATGGTTGATCAGTCTGTGAATCCTATTCTGACTGAAGAACCTTGGTTGGTCAGATCCGTGAGTCCAAAACGATTAGAGAGAGTCGGTGGTTATCGGGATCACACACTATAACAAAGATTACATATGATTTACTAGAATATCAAAGTTGACCAAAAGTATATAGCTTAAGTGGCCATGAGCGATTCGAATCTTATCACCGCTCCTAGGGAAAAGATGATCGCAACATATGATGCAATCTTCTGGGAGCCGAATAGCAGAGTAATAAAATAGGAGAACATTTTGAGATGGAATGCATTTTGGGGCAGTATACAAGATCCATTTTGATAACAACTGGCAAAGCATAGGAGAGGGCACTGGTTTCTAAATATGTCCAACTATGTTTCCAAGCACGTGTCCAACTAAGGATTAATATATGGGTGTTACCAACTTAAACTCATTCTAGCATACTTACACACAATATCAGACAGGTTACCGCCCAAAGAGCTGTTTAGTAACGTTGCCCACCGCCCCTGTTCAGAGTCAGTCAGTAGAGAGCTCCAATCCACGGCCATCTCCCAGATCAGCATCAACGCCACCCAGAATGCGGTGGTCTAACACTGGACGTGTGCCAAAGCTGACAGTATTAAATATGTCTGTTGAAATGAAAAATGAGAGGAAAATTTATAGGCCCATGGCAGATATCTAAGGTTAAATTAAAGCAGATAGATATATCTCATGAATGGAACCTACTTTCAAGGTTAGGCTAAAATATCTAGTGACATGCTGATAATCATTCTACCTTTTGCAGTTGGTTGATTGTAGAATGCATCCTACCAAGACCGTTCGAAGGCCATGACAAACACGCAGAAAAAGAAAACTAATGGAAGGGAAAAACAATGGAAAAACACGTTGCATTACGGACTTCAAAAAACACACAAGAAACCAAAACAAAGAAGAAAAAAACATTTATTAATCTAGTGTTACACCGTGTAACAAGGTGTAACACTCTCATAATTTAACACCGACAGATACTTAACCCACGAATTATTTGAGCAGATTGGTACATCCCATTAGTCGTCTCCTAATGAAATTGAGTTTTCAACGCTGTTTGTTGCAAACCATACGATTATAGAATACAATTAGAATCATCGTGACGTCCTTAGGGGCCCAGCTATTTAATGACTGTACTTTAAGCAATCAGATGAGAGGAATCCATATATGAGGTATAAAATGGCAAGATTGGTCAGCGGGTGCTCTGCAAAAGGAGGTGTTCAAGAAATTAAAAGTAATCTTTAAGATTGAAGTTATCTGTTAAAGGGATGAGCAGCGATATATGCGAGAGAGAATAAAAATGTAATAATGCGTTTTTTTAAATTATAAATAAGGAATAATATGTACCAATTCCCATATTTAAACTTGCTTTTAATGGAGAACACCAACACCAAATAGTGAAAAAAATGAAGTATTTGAGGAAATTTGTCATTACCGTCTACCACATAGACATACAGCGACGCGTCTCAAAATCTACACTAAAAAACAGCAGTCGTGTTTGATGTCAAACTGTATCGATCATGGTGCCCACAATAGCACGATAAACCTTGATTATTTTTTCACTGGACTGGAAAAGTCTTTTTTTTGATCTCAAGTCGGAATGTTTATACGCGCGCGTATAAAAAAAATTACAGAATCGGATTAAAAAGTCTGCCCTTGTCTTTATACAGGGATTTCAAGCCCAAACACTGGCAGGTTGTTATCATAGCCAGGTCAGTAAAAAAAATATAAAAATATGAATTTTGATGATTTTTTTTTCGATGTTTCAGATGAGCAAATGGTGCTGCTAATCCCTTTCGATTCGAAATGTATTTTAATAATTCGAATAATAAAAATAAAATATTTAAAAAGGCAATCGAATTACGCGCATGGGTAAAATATGTCCCGCGAATTTTTCGAGCATCACTAACATGTGATAATGCAATTACAATGTTAAAGACTACATATGAACCCCACCCGTCGCCCTCCCGACACCCCACCCTTCTCCCAAAAACCCTACCACCCCTCCCCGAACCAATTGCATCAAAAAAGGCCCCTTTAATTGGCCCCCACATGCAATTTGACTCATTATGATTCACACACAAGAGTATGGCAGAAGTAGTCTTTCATGTTATGGTAGTGAAAGAAATGTCTGTATATTGGCTACCTTTCAGTGAATAGAAATTACGCATGCTATTTTATTAGATCAATTGCATCAAAATGCCCTTTAATAGGCCCACAAGCCACTTGGACCAAATACGTCACATAAAAAATGTATAGCAGGAGTGTCGTTCACATAGAGAAGGGAAGTTTTGATATCGAGTTACCATTTCGTGATCCAGCAGTATACACATTTATTTAGCTCATTGCATACGTGAGCCGCCAAATATCACACTTTTCAAAATGGCAAGAAGATGCGCATATGTAGGCTTTCATGCAGTTGAAGAAAAAGAAAGGAACTTTTGCGTTTCGATGTAATGTTTCAAAAGTAGAGCGATTACCCCGATTTTTGCATATTAATTAGCTCATTTTCATATGTAATATGTAACGAGAGCTCCTCAACCCGCTTCCTTAATCCAAGTTACATTTATATGCCATACAGAATTCCAGATAACTTGTATAACAAGCCGTGCTTTGGAAAATTGGTCTTAAATTATGGAAATAGATTACTTAGGTAGCATATTTTTATGCCAAAAAAATCTAAATCAGGTCGAGAAAATACAACCCGCTTCTTTCCACCAAGTACATCATTGTAGCACCTTACGGAACTCCAGATAATCGTACACAAGTGCGGTAACATTTTTTATCACGGACGGACAACGGAAGCTGCTCATTTCAATAGAGATTGCCATGTTATTTTGTTAAACGAAAAAATTATCATTTGATATTGACGTTATTATTATTAAATATTATACTGAAATGGTTATTACATTACCGCGTTCTGTTATAACATTACACGGAAAGTATTACTTCGCATGGTTTGGTTGTAAGAGAGGATTTTGTAGCCATTAAAGTCTGACTCAGAGATTCGAATATTATATTTTGGGTACTACTGAAAAATAGTAAACTAGAAAATAATAGTAGAGGCCATATCCGATTCAACCTTGAAAAATTCTAATAAAAAGACTTTTTGTATATTCTCGTAGTTTATATGTGAATTATTATGAAAACAAGTCTTTAAAAAAACTGTGTCGGGTCGCAGGCATAATTTTAAAGAAATAAGAAACACATTAAAAAGCATTTAAAGGAGTAGATGGTTTTCTTGTTTGAAGTTGCACTTTATTTACAGAAACATGATAAAAAGAATCTCATAATGAATTAAAGTAGATGTTTACTACATCAGCATAAGATTGCATTAGAACAATCACATTGTTTACCACTTGATCTCCCGTTGACATTTGACCTTGGTGTGTGACATTTGACTCAAATAGTTCTAAGCTTTAATTTAACATAGGTTACACCTTCCGGTCCATTTCAAAAAGAGAAATAGAAAAAACGCCCAATTGGGAGCAAAATGTGTTAAAACTGGAATCCCAAGTTATAAGCTTTATTTAACATAGGTTACACCTTCTGTCTTCAAATAAAGAAAATAGAAAAACACGCCCAATTGGGCGCAAAATGTGTTGAAACTGAACCCCAAGTATAAGCTTAATTTAACATGGTAACAACTTTCTTTCCATTTCAAAATAAAAAGAAAATAGAAAAAAGCCAATTGGGCGCAAAATGTGTTAAAACTGAATCCCCAAGTTATAAGCTTTATTAACATAGGTTACACCTTCCTATCATTTTCAATTAAAGAAATATAAAAAACGCCAATTGGCGTAAATGTGATAAAACTGAATACCCAAGTTATAAGCTTCAATTTAACATAGGTTAAAACTTCCTTTCATTCAAATAAAGAGAAATAGAAAAAAAAGCCCAATTGGGCGAAAAATGTGTTAAAACTGAATTCCCAAGTTATAGTTAATTTAACATAGGTTAACCTTCCTATCATTTCAAATACGAAAAATAGAAAAAACGCCCAATTGGGCGAAAAATGTGTTAAAAACTGAACCCAAGTTATAAGCTTCAATTTATCATAGGTTACACCTTCCTGTCATTTCAATAAAGAAAATAGAAAAAACGACCAATTGGGCGCAAAATGTGTTAAAACTGAATCCCCAAGTTATAACTTTACTTTAACATAGGTTACACCTCCCTATCATTTTCAATAAAGAAAATAGAAAAAACGCCCAATTGGCCGTAAATGTGATTAAAAAATGACATCCCAAGTTATAAGCTTCAACTTAACATAGGTTACACACATCCTGTCATTTCATAATAAAGAAAATAGAAAAAACGCCCAATTGGCGCACAAAATTGTTAAAACTGAAGCCCCAAGGTTATAAGCTTTAATTTAACATAGGTTACACCTTCCTATCATTCAAATAAAGAAAATAGAAAAAACGCCCAATTGGGCGCAAAATGTGTTAAAACTGAATCCCAAGTTA
>JAMKCH010041464.1:0-16489 GCA_023653785.1 Ophioderma brevispina
CTTGAATGTAACAATAAAACCCATAAAACCACCGGGTGGTTAACCTGTACTGAGTCCTGGTGTTAACTTACCACCGTGCACCCAAGTTACAATGGGTTTCGTTTTGTTGAGTTGCTTAAATTGAAAGATCTTGGCCGCCATCGTCTGAATCCACAACACTGTTGAGGTATAAGCGCCATCAGGATTTTTAGCCTTGATCAAATCAACATGTAAATCATGTAATATGCTATTGTTTGTCAAACAAATTAGTAACAATTGAATCCATTATTCATGATTATTGGTCAATCACGATTGTTATTGTTTATATTTGTCGCGCGCAGTAAGCCACAAAATGTAGGCCTATCTGAAAACATCTCAACTATGTTATTAGGCCAAAGCCGAAAATGGTCATCACCAAATCCTAAAAATCCAGTTTAGACTATGGGCGAGACCAAATAACAATCTGCAAAAAAAAAAAAAAAATAACAAATTCCGTAGTCCATTCAAAGGGAGAAGACGAAACCCGGTGTAAATTATTGATAATTAAAAAATTAACATGACATAACCTTCTGTTCCGAAACCAAATAACAACTTGCAACTTTTCCTAAAAATGAATAGATGTCATATCAATTATCGCTTCATAATATCAATGACCAATGGCTATGAAATGACATGCACTACGAAATGAGACACCAAACACTTCAGCAAACATAAAGTCCATGGCCCGTCTCAAATAGCCTCGGCCCCCAGAAGCCCAAGATTTTACCGGAAGTGGTCAACATTTTGGTATCAGAAGAAAAGCTACTATTTTTCTCATTTACCCTGTGCAATTCAGGCCGCAAAGGATGTTTGGTTTTGGAAGTAATGAGCGAAATGTAATCCCCATTTTGTCCGACCAATATTAATTTTACCCAGTCTCCTAGGGGCTTACGAAATCACGTTTTCTGCTCTTCCATGAAAAGCATTGAAATATCGGCGCGAAACTTTACAGGTGGGGTTTTTGGGTGAAAGCCAAATCTATCCAGAAGATGAAAACTTCATATCCTTAAATCTATCGGGCCATCCCCCTTTTAACTAAGATTATTTATGGGCCCGGTATGCGGAGCCACTGTTATAGCCAGGTGTTATCAAATCCACAATTCGGGTTGAGTAACAAATACCCGTCCTCTTTCACATAACTACCAGTTTACATTAGATAATAGGTCGTTGACCCTAATTTTTTTCTTCTGGAGGCCGTTAAATTGTAATACAAATAGTTAAGCAATAAGTTACGAATTTTAATTCTGCAAAAAGTGTTAGGTCAAAGCTTGCCCAGCACATTCTGCATGACACTGCTAACATAAAATGCTTGCTTTTGAAAAATTCGTGTCCCTAATCCCTCTGGTTGAAAGGGGAATTAACATTAACTTACAATAAAATCTACTCCAAGACAAGCTATAATCAAACCAGAACCAAGTATTCATTCCAAAGCAAATTCAAAAAAAAAGAAACAGCAAAAATAAACACTGTAAATCTACATGTAGTATCTTCACTTGATTGCACTCAAGAGGTTCTATTGTTGCTCACTTGGTTGGGTAGTTTATAGCTTGCTTCGATCAGCTTGCTTTGATTGATATGGCTTGATATGTGCTTGTTTCTGCTGAGTTGATTCAGCTACTATTATGAGGGAATGGTATTGTTACCTGGCAGTTAATTCCTCTTTTTCAATTCATAGGAAGTGAAACAAATGGATTTTTCAAAAACAAGCATTTTATGTTATCAGTGTAATGCTTTTTTGTTCTTTTCTTCCTTTTCGAATAATGATAAAAATAGGGACAAGTAATTGCAGAAGCCACTATAAAGCTCAAGATTTATTTATTTGCGAATGAGGATAAGTATTTTGCACTTACGCCATAAAAAAAGACTTCGTCTAAATAAGAGAGGTGGTAACACCCGGGTCTTTTCAACCCCGAACAAGATAACAATGGTTCTGCACTCCCAGTTGAAAAGGAATCTGAAGTGTTGTTTTCTACACCGATCTATTGAATATCTTTAGCTCTATGTCTGTGTTCTATTGGTCCCTGATATTGGGGAAATAATTGAAATGCCATTTATTCATTTTCACGAACATGTGCAAGGTTTATTTGGGGCAACAGATAGTTAGATGATTTTAATAATTTATTATGAATTTACGCTTGTTTGCTCTCCTGCCTGTGATAGGGATTAAGAAGAGGGCAAGAAGAAGGGCATGGCCATACCCCAACTAGTCTGCTATTGAATACACATTGCTAAGGGGAGTAACCAAATCTATGAAACCAAACAATTTTGTGATTAAAACATCATTATTGAAATAAAGGCAACTAAAGAGAAAAATGGCGGCACTCTTAGTGCGACGGGACAGAATTTTAAAAAAAATTGATATCTTAATACTACGAGAGCATCATGATGCATAGGACCGCACTTGTATGGTGGGAACTGAATTATCTCTGGAGAATGCAATGCATAACAACCTAGACAGTATTGGTTGCAGACAGTTTTTGAACAACTACATATTCAAGATGGACATAAAATATGCTTTGGCAAAAATAAGAAATGTAAGTGTAGTACAAAGTACTTGGAGGTCAAACTGAACCCGAGGGTGCTTTCTTCAAATGGTGCAAAAATACATTCATGTCATAATTTTTTTTGAAAATACTAATGCCTCTTTAATCCAATTATAATCTACCATTTTTCGCAATCATATAATGCCCCTTTAATTGTGAATGATCCTTTAATTGGTCAATTGGAGGAATGCCTGGTAATTGGTAACGGGGGGGGGGAAATAGCTTTTAATAATTAGTAAATGAGGAATTGTCCCTTTCATTGGCAAAAGAAAGGAATGGCCTTTATTGGCAAATGAAGGAAATGGGCACTTTAATTTTAAATAAAATTTGCATTACCTTCCAAGGTAAAATGATGTTATGGGCCATTGTGGCAAATGGAGAATGCCTTTAATTGTAAACTGAAGAATGCCTGAAATGGCCCTTTAATTGGAAATGGAGGAATGGCCCGTTTAATGGGTAAATGGAGGAATAGCCTTTAATGGTAATTGATTAATGGATTTTTAATTAAAAAAAAAAAAAAAAAAAAAAGCCCTTTAAAAAAAGGTAAATAATGGAGGAATGGCCTTTTAATAGATACAAGGCCGTCACCCGGCTTTCGCGAACACCCCACCAAAGAACTCTAAAAAGCTAACTCTCAATGAACTCTATCCATATCTCTCCAACAGATAACTCTAACAAAAACAACTATCATGGTGACTCCCATCCAGAACTCACAAAACAAAAAAAACCTCTAAAACATAACTCATCAATGAATGCCACAACTCGCCCAAAAACCTCTAAAATCTGAAACTGGTTGCGGAAATCATTCATAAACTCACCAAAATGATTTAACAACATAATTTAAAATCATCAATGAACTCCATTTCATTACCTCAACTAACAAATCCTGAAAACTCATTGAGGGCCTCATTTATTAAATTACTTATAAAGAACATTTAATCAGTAATGAACTCACAATCCATAAACCACCAAACCAACAAAAACACTCTTAAAACATAACTCATCAATTGGAAACTCCATAACTTTGAAAATTGCATAATTGCACCTTTAATTTCAATTGGAGGGTGTTTTCCTCAAATGGATGTAAAAGTCATTTCCATAAAAAAAATCAAACATTTTTTTTCCAAAAAAATATTACCTCCACCAACAAAAACTCTAAAAACACCTCATTGAGGAAACTTAAATCATATTTCACCGAAAAACATAACAAAAAACTAAAAATATAAAACTCATTGAACTACCATTTAATTAACTTGCATAATGCCCCTTTAATTTGTAAGATTAACCCTTGAGGGCGGTCTTCCTCAAATGAAAGCGCAAAAATCAATTCCCTTTACCGGAGCATGTAAACCCTTGCTTTATGATGAGCAGATATCTACAGCCTGTCTCAAAAAAAAGTTAAAGTGCCTTCTTTGGCATAAAAATATAGTTTGGACATGATACACCGTCAAAGGCACATTCTAGCTTTTCAAATGCGGTTGTTCTGTTAAAGAGACCCGGCACATTTGAAGATAGTGAGCCCTCAGATTTTTCTTCAAACTCGATTATTTTTTGCATGGTTGTTAAAAGCTTTTAATACAAAAACGACCCGGAACTGATTAAAAAAAAAAAAAAAAAAAGACCAAATCAGCTTCCTATGGGTAAACAAAGAATGCTTTTTATAAATTAAACAAGTTTTTTTTTTTTTTTTTAAATCACATGAAAATGGCTTTTTAACACAAGAAGAACACACATCCGTATGCATGATTTCTCTGTATGCACACTGTTTTGGACCGGTCTATAACTTTGTGGTTTTAATATCAGTGAGTACAAGTCTCCAGTAATTATACCCATTTGTTGGATTAAAGTTATGGAAAAATTAAAAGTGGCCTACAAATTACCTGGAGTCTTTATCCTCATATCAATGCCCCATGTTTTTGGGTATGTTTATTTTATGTTGTAAAATATATCTCTGTTCTTCCAATGGCCACTAGCCTAGGACTTCCATTTGATACCAAATGAAGAAACTTTCATATTTTGGAAAATGTGGCAGTGCCGCTTGAAACTTGTTTTGGTAATCTCGAGACATTTAGTGAACCAACGGATGTTGATGGCATGGACGGTCAACTTTGTGAACACTACATGACTCAATGATTGATAATCTCTACACAGGTATGTTAGACTGTAATATAGTCATTTTCATTGATTTTTCATGTTAACAGAAAATCAGGTGAAAATTGGTTTTTGTAAAATGGAATACAAAACAGAATTTGACTTTTGTAAAATGGTAAACATTGGTCTCTACATGCCAGGACAAGTTGGGTACAAAAAACATTCACACAATTTCATTGCAACTTCTCCAAGAACAAGTTAAAAATCAAATAGGTAGTAGAAATTATATGTTTCTTATATGATATGACAATAAAATATAGTGTGAAAAGACAATTGACACTCTATTAATAGGCTATATAGTCACTTGTCTTTTTACAAAATCTTATTTGCCACATCAAAGAAGATAAATAATTTAAATAGTCTAAGGGCCTGATCATAGTTTTTGTGACATATATATACCGAGTATTCACTATTTGTCATATTTATATAATGTTTCAAAAACAAATTATGTTTCTACATATAACAAATGTTTGTTGAGGAAAGGTAGGCCCTACATACTTTTTCTGACTAAAGCATTGTTCAGCTAATATAACTCCCACAACTAAGAGTCCTAAGAAGATGAAAATGACTTTGAAATGATAAATAAGCAAGTGCTGCTAGTTAAAGTCTAAAAGTGAAACAAGCATGGAGTTCAAGTCCCCCCCAGGTTCAAGTGAATACTGAAAGTTTACTCTGGGATGAAATTATGTCCCAGTTTTACTCTACTCCCTATAAATACCATGTCCAAATCAGGACACCTTTACAATGTGAACTGGAGAGTGCTAATTGAAGTTATAACATATTAAACTATCATTTGCTTAGAACAACATATGAAATGTCTGCCAAGTGATTAGCAAGCTATTGGATTGGCCTCATCTCAAGAGCCATGTTGACTGGTTAATTTGAATTTCCAATATGTTCTCAAGGATCAATTCATTTTGTCCTTGGTATGATTGCTCTTTTTCTTTCCAAACCATAATACCAATTTTGGCAGGCCTTTAATTTTCACAAAATAGAATGTGGGAAATTGCATTGTGGTAAATGGCTACAGCTTGAGTTCTAATAATGAGATATGATTAAAGCAAATAATTTTTAAGTTAACATTATGCTTATAACCCGAAACCCTGACGCGGGTTGGT
Organism: Ophioderma brevispina; assembly: GCA_023653785.1. Classification (NCBI taxonomy): domain Eukaryota; kingdom Metazoa; phylum Echinodermata; class Ophiuroidea; order Amphilepidida; family Ophiodermatidae; genus Ophioderma; species Ophioderma brevispina. Next base: position 5,831 of record JAMKCH010041464.1, read on the forward strand.
TTTGCTGACCTCGCCCAGATGGCAAAAACGAGATGCATCTATTTTTTTTTTAAAACGGCCCCATGCAATGAGAAACAAATTTTTTGCGTTTCATTGCATCTCGGACGTTTTTCCCGGCAAAAGAATAAGTAGCGTCCGTCGTTAACCGGCCCCGATGAAACGAGGAACATCGCGTCATTTTCCGGAATACGTCCCAATGCAACGAGGCACATCGCGTCATTTATCCCGGAAGACGTCCCCAGATGCAACCGGGAACATCGCGTCATTTTCCGGAAAAGGCTCCCAGGTGCACGAGAAACATCGCGTGCGAATGCACTGAGAACAGGGATCCTAAATAAATGGGATAGAAAACTTCTATCAAGAGAATGGGATGCGTACTGCACACTGATCTGCATGAAATCTGTATCCGGCTTATAGTTCGCCCAGTCGTGCGTGGCTCTATTCCGCTACTCATGCCCGTTTACTTCATGAATGCTTTAATGCATAATTAATTAGCTTATCGAAAATGGATGGCGCTATCACCATCGAAGTCGAAATTGTCTATGGGCATTTGTACAAGGTGTCACCCCCCAAACCCCGCCTGATAGAACATTGCGCCTCCATCTGCGTGCAACCGTCCGAAATGCAATGAAAAGCATCGCATCATTTTCCCGGAATGACGTCCCAGATGCACAAGAAACATCGCAATCATTTTCCGGAAAGACTCCCAGATGCAACAGGGAACATCGCGTCATTTTCTGTCAATACGTCCCAGATGCAACGAGGAAAACATGGCGTCATTTTCCGGGAAGAAAGTCCCCGGACCATGGCGTCATTTTCCGGGAAGATAGGTCCCAGGTGCAATGAGATCATTTGCTCGACAAAATGTTGTTGACGGCCCGAGATCAACGAGAAACATTTTCCGACCGTACCGTACGTTTTGTTTCACCTCAATGGCTTCCTGGTCTGGGCCGCTTTATGGTTAAGAAGGCCTACTTGCAAATTTTTAAATATAAAAAAGGATTAAAAAGAAAAGGGGATGAAATAATCAAATACTTCAGTCATTATTTTACCATAAGTGGTCGACATTTTGATCACAGAAGAAGCTACTATTTTTCTCATTTCCCCTGTGAAATCTTAGGCCCAAGGATGTTGTTTGGTTGGAAGTAATGAGCTAAAACATACCCCGCCAATTTGGTCGACCAATATTAATTTAACACATTACTCTATGGGGCTTACGAAATCAACCTGTTTTCTGCTCTCACATGACAACGCATTGAAATATCGGCGCGAAACTTTACAGGTGGGGTTTTGGTGAATGCCAATCTATCGAGATGAAAACGTCATATATACCTTAAATCGGGCCATCCCCCTTTCAAAATAGTTGTTCAAATATTCCCATCTTCCAGAGGTAAAGTATGAAGTTTGTGACCCTAGTGTAAATAAACACAATGGCAAGGACACTGTATTGCACAAAACAATTAGGCTGTCAAATGCATCAAGGTGTAGCTTATACAACAAGCATCTTGGACAAGTGATAAGGGGCTTGAATTTGCTATTCTCAATTTCTTTCTTACCCATGTCCTATCCCACTCCAAAAGGAGCCGTATGACACGTCACGAACAAATTCAACATTTTGGTTTGTTTAGACCCTAACTGGGCTTTCACAACCTTATTAATCGCCAAAACGAAAAACGCTCATTATTTTCCCACGCATCCAACACCATGCAAATTTCAAAGAAACAATAAAAATGGGCGCCACCTCTTAGTGCGACGGGAACAGAATTTAAAAATTGATATCTTAATACTAAACGAGAGCACAATGAATGCATGAACCCACTTTTATGGTGGAACTCTGGCATATCCTCTGGAGATGCACTGGCATTAGACACTCCAACAAGGTTTTTGGTTGGCAGAACATTTTTTTGAACAATAAGAATATTCAGATGGGACATAAAAATCTTTGCAAAATTAGAAAATGAGTGTAGTGCCAAAGTACTTGAGGCCACCATGAACACCGAGGGTCTCTTCTTCAAATGGTGCAAAATACATTCCTGGTCATAATTTTTTTTGAAAATTACATAATGCCTCTTTAATCCAATTAATAATCTTAACCATTTTCAGAAATCATTAATGCCCCTTACTTTGTGAAGGAATTACCCTTTAAGTGGTAAATTGAGGAATTGCCTGTTAATTGGTAAATGGGGGACTATCTTTAATACTTAGTACCATGAGGATGTCCCTTTCATTGGCAAATGAAGTATGGCCCTTTAATTGCAATGAAGAATGCACTTTCAAAATTTAATTAAATTTGGGGCCTTAACCCTTTCAAGGTAAATGAAAAATGTTATGGGACCTTTGGCCAATGGAGGAATTCCCTTAAGTGTAACTGAGAATTGTGCCTGAATGGCCCCTTTAATTGTAAATGGAGGAATGGCCCTGTTAATATTGGTAAATGGCGGAATAGCCCTTAATTGTTAAATTGATTATATTGATTTTTAATTGGTAAATTGATGAATGGATTGCCTTAAAAAAAAGGTAAATAATGGAGGAATGGCCTTTTAAATAGATACAAGGCGTCATCCCCGGCTTTTTGCGATCACCTTGCCCACCAAAGAACTCTAAACGCATAACTCATCAATGACCTCTATCCATATCTCTCCCACAGATACTCTAAAACACAACTCATCAACAATTTCATATATCAAAAAACAAACACAACACCAAAACCCACAAAACCTCTAAAACATAACTCGTCCATGAACTGGCCACCACTCACCAAAACACCTCTAAAATTCTGAACTGGTTATGAACTCCATTCATAACTCACCCAAAATGACTTTAACAACATTTTTAAATTAAATATTTCATTTTATGTATTTATCTATTTTGCTGTTTTTAACAAATAACTCTAAAACTCTTGAATGGGCCTCCATTTATCATTTACGTATAAAGAACATTTAACTCATCAATGAACTCCAACCATAATCAACCACCAAAACAACAAAAAACTCTAAAACTAACTCAATCAATGAACTCCATAACTTTTGAAAATTTGCATAAAGCCCCTTTAAGTCAATTTGAGGTGTTTTTTCCCTCATATTAAAAGTAACATTTCCATAAAAAAATCAACATTTTTTTTTTTCCAAAAATATTACCTCACCAACAATAACAACTCTAAAAACAACTCATTTTCTGAACCTTCATCCATCTCTCAACCGAACATACCCAAAAAACTCTAAATAACTCATTGAACTCCATTAATTAACTTGCATAATGCCCCTTTAATTTGTACGCTTAACCCTTGAGGGCGTTCCTTCCTCAAATGATGCGCAAAAAAATCATTCCTTTAAACGAGGCATGTAAACCCTTGCTTATGATACAGCAGATAATCACAGCCTGTCTCAAAAGTTTAAATGCCTTCTTTTGGCATTACAAAAAATAGTTGTGACATGATACACCTTCAAAGGCACATTCTTAGCTTTCAAATGCCGGTTTGTTCTGTCAAGAAGACACTGGCACATTTGAAGAATAGTGCGCCCTCAAGATTTTTTTCAAAATCGATATTTTTTGCATGTTGTAAAGCTTTTATCTACACCCCTCACCCGAAATGATTAAGACCAAATCAGCTTCCTATGTAAACAAATGATTTTATATTAACATCGCTGGGCGACGTTTCAATTCATCAGACGCGAAATGGCTTTTAACACAAAACACACACCTACTCCTCTGCATGTTTCTCATGCTATGCACCCTGTTTGACCGGTCCTACTAACCTTGTGGTTTTTAAATATCAGGAGTACAAGTATCCATGTATATACACATTGTTGATTAAAGTTATGGAAAACTTAAAAGTTGGCCTCCCAATTACCCTGGATGTCTTTATCCTCATATCAATGCCCCCTATCTGTTTTTTGGGTATGTTATTTTAATTTAAAATATATCTCTGTTCTTCCAGGGCCTAAGGACTATCATTTGCATACAAATTGAAGAAATTTCATATGTTGGTGAATGTGCAAGTGCCCCGCTTTAAAATTGTTTTGTTGTAATCTCGAGAAAATTTCGTGAACAACGATGGGATGGCTGGACGTCACTTTGTGAACACTCTATGACTCATTAATATTGATAATCTCTAGCACAAGTATGTTACTGTAAATAGTCATTTTTCATTGATTTTTTCTGTTACGGGGGATGGCCCGATTCTAAGATTATTTAATTGTTTCATCTTCAAGATTGGCGTTCATCTCAAAACCTCATCTGTAAATTTTGTTCGCACCGATATTGATCAGGTCGCAGGGTTTTTGATGTGTGAGCTTACAAAACGGTGGATTTTTGGTAAGCCTCTATATAGGGTACTGGGTGTAAAATTAATACTTGGGGGTCAAAAACCAAAATGGGGCACATTTTTTCTGGGGGAGGGGGTGGAGGGGATGGCTCCACATACTGAGGTTCAAACGCAACCATCCTTGTGAGCTGCTAAGATTTTTCCAGGTACATGAGCAAAGATGAGTAGCAATTTCTTCTTTGAAAAGATGTTAACATTGAGGTGTCCGGATAAATCTGGGGCCTTCGGGACGAGGCTATTTCGCGTAGGGCGTGGGCATGGCCAATGGGACCTTGTTAACGACAATCAGGGTGTAAATTGTTGTTTTTGTAAAGTGGAATACGAACAATTGTGAACTTTGTAAATTGTAAAACATTGGTCTCTACATTCCAGGACATAAGAAAGTTTCGCACAAAAACATTCACAGCAGTTCCTTCAACTTCTGTCTCGCAAGAACAAGTGAAAAATCAATGGGAGTCACTAAAATTTATGTTTCTTATGAGTATGTGCACGAGCAGGGGCCATAAAATTCGCTGTGTGACGGTGGGAAAGACAATTGTACTCTCTAAGTTAATAGTGCTGTATAAGTCACTTTGTCCTTTTTACACTCTTATTGGTTCCACAACAAAGAATATAAATATATTTAAATAGTCTAAGTAAGGGCATGACATAGTTTTGTGTGCATAGCAGATGAGTATTCCTATTTTGTTTATGTAGATAAGTTTCAAAAACAATTATGTTTTCTACTACATTTTAGTGTTGGTTGAGGACATGTAGGGGGCCCTAACCATACCTTTTCTGACTAAAGTAGGTTGGTTCAGCGTATAGAAATCCCCCGACTAACATCTAGAGTAAATGAAACTGCTTGAAATAGAATACGCAAGTGCTGCAATTTGAAAGTCCTAAAGTTGAAACCCATCATGTTCAGTTCCCAGGTTCAAGTGAATATGAATTTACTCTGGCGATGAAGATATTCCCGTTTACTATAACCCATATCGTAATAGAGGCCATGTCCAAATCAAGGACCCCTTGAAAAATGTGAATGGTGGGAGAGGTGCATTGAAGTATAACCATAATTTCAATTATCATTCTGCTAGACAACATATGTGGCACTGTACTCTGGTCTCAATTGATTAGCAGCTGAGTTGGAATTTGCCCTCTCTCAATAGCAATTTACGGTTAAATGTGATGAGCAGTAGTTATCAAGATCAAGTCATTTTGTCCGTTGTAATGTTCCTCTTTCCCAAATACCAGAATAACCTATTTTTTGCAGCCCTTACTTTCACATCGAAGTGGTGGGGAAATGTGATTGTGGTAAAATGGCTAAAGCTGGAGGTTCTCAAGGGGATGAGATTGATTAAAGCAATAAATATTTTAAGTTAACATGGTATGGGATTAGTCTAACCTGAACCCCCGGGCCGGGTGGTTTTGCTGAACATCGGCCCAAATGCACGAGATGGCAATCTATTGTTTAGTGTTTAAAACGGCCGAGGTTGCAATTAGATACAAATGTTGGGGGCGTTTCGTATTGCATCTCGGACCGTTTGTTTTCCCGGCCAAAAGAAGGTTAGGCGGACATTCGGTTAACGGCCGAAAACCGAGGAACATCGCGTCATTTTCCCGGACTCCGTCACAGAATGCAACGAGGGACATCGCGGCATTTTCCCGGAAGAACGTCCCAGATCAACAGGAACATCGTCCGTCTGTTTCCGGAAAGGCGTCCCAGGTGCAACGAGAAGCAACGCGGTGCGGAATGGCAAGTGTATAACGATGTATCTCAAATAAATCGGGATAAGGAGCTACGTGCTCGAATCAGAAATGGTATGTCGGTGACTGCAGCACTGATCTGCATGAATCGTACTTATAGTTGCGCATCGTCGTGTGTGGTGCTATTACGCTACGCCATCTCCCGGTTTACGTCATGAATGCTTTAATGCATAAGTTAGAGTACTTAGTCGAAGAATGGTGGTGTGGCTGTCTAGTCCACAGTCACCATGCATATCAAGATTGTTCTAGTGGCATTTGTCACAGTGTCAGGGCCAGCCTAGTGAAGGAAGCAATTGGGCTGCGGAGCTGTCTTCTTCTCTGGGGGTTCAAAAGCCGGTGCCGAAATGGCAATGAAAAGAAGCATCGCAGATCATTGGTCGGCGGGCTGAAATACGTCCCAGATGGCAACGAGAGAAACAAATCGCAGGGTCGATGTTTTGGGCGCGGAAAGACGTCCCAGATGCAACAGGAACATCGGCGTCCATGTTATGGCAAGACGTCCCAGATGCAACAGAGGACCGAGTGCGTCATTTTCCGGGAAGAAACCCCTACGACATTTGCGTCCTTTTCCGGGAATAAGTCCCAGGTGTCAAGAGAGTCATTTGCGCGACAAAACTAGTTTTGACAGCCGAGATCAAACGGAAAACATTTTTCCACCGGGGTAACCAATTGGGAAAGGGGGGTGGGGGGCAGCCGGAGAGGGGCGCTGGACGTTTAGTTTTTGCACGCTCAATGCTTCGTGTCCGCGTGATAGGGGTTTAAGGAAGCCTACTGAAACTTTTTAAATATAAAATATGTTTACAGTCCTGGCCCGATCGCTAATAGCCTCGTCCCCAAAAGCCCCAGATTTTACCGGAAGTGGTCCACATTTGTATCAGGTGGAAGAAAGCTACTAGGTTTTTCTCAATTACCCTGTGAAAATCTTAGGGGCATGAGGAGAGAGGTTTGTGGTTTGGAAGTATGAAGCGACATAACCCCCAATTTTGTCGACCAATAGGTTAATTTACACAGTACCGTCTATGGTGGCTTATACGAAAGTCACGTTTTCTGCTCTCACATGAAAAACGCATTGGGAAAAATCGGCGCAACTTTATCGTGGGGGTTTGGTGAACCAATCTACTCAAGATGGAAACCTTCATATTCCTTGAGAATCGGCCATGCCCCGCTTTAAAAATGTTGTTCCACATATTCCCTCTTCCAAGGTAGAGTGAGGAATTCTGTGGACCTGAAGTATAAACACAAGTTGAAGAGACCTGATTGCACAAAACATTCATGCTTCAAAATGCATCAAGGGTGAGCTGTTTACAACAAACACTTGGACAAGTATAAGGGATTGAATTTGCTATTTCCCTACTCGCATTTCTTTTCTTACCCGTTCAAGTCCCACATCCAACGGAGCTGTATACACGTCCGGAACCAAATTCAAAATCAACCATTTGTTTGTTGTAGACCCTAAACTTGGCTTTCACAACCTTATTATCGCCAAACTAAAACGCTGCATTATTTTCCCCACGATCCAAACAACATGCGAAATTTCAAGACAATATACGATTAAGATAAACACTCTTAACAAAACCATTGGTCTATCAAACACCCCACTACTCTAGACCCAACTAAGAAAGTGGTGGTTTCCGAAAAGTAGATAGCAAATTTTCTTTCGGTTTTGGCATTTTAATATTTTCTTTGATCACACAAATCAACCTTAAAAAAAAATCTCAAATTGTTTTTTAAAATTAGGAAAAGACAGAATAAAAAAAGTGAAATTCTTCCCGTCGCATTTTGAGCGATTTGTTTTAAATATTTCGAGGGCCCCCCCTTTGTGTGGGAAAAAACGGCGGAGAATATTCAAGAAGTTGAATGAAACTACATTATTGTTGCATGTTGTTGCAACTGTCATTTAACAAACAAAATCATTTCCTTTCCAAATTTTAGCTTAACAATATAGCATGGGTCCGTGTTTCATGATGGGACGGAATCAGGTGCGACGGGACGGAAATTTGTCTAATGAACAAACAAAATTGCGCCTGCTGCTATTTATGAAAATTTTTTTAGGTATCAAACACATTCATGCCCCTTCTGTTTGTACAAACAAATAAAAATGCTTTGTAACCTTTTGGATAACAAATTCCAGTACTAAAATTTCATTTTAATATTTCGAAAACGAGTACAAAAACAAGCTTTAAATTCAGTATTGACTAATTCCCGTCCATGGTACTACATGTATCCCTCTGAAATAACTATCATATACCCTAGGAAGTTGCTTTTACCTCAACCATTCAGGGCACTTTATTAATAGCCCTTCTAAAAATGGAATAGCCATTTCACACTGATTTTGGGGATACGAAGAAAGGTTTCCAAATTTTCACATGTTGTGTGAATTCCAAATCCAGTGCAACATCCTTTATAAAATTTTTGTATATTTTTCCATGACTTTTTCTAACTAGCTTAATTTTTCTTTAACTTGTTTGTTAATAAATTCCCAAGTAACAATTGTTATATTAAAGGGATTAGCAGCGCTTTGCTAATCCGAAACTCGTGAAAAAATCATCACAATTCATATTTTTTATTATTTTGTTCCTGGCATTGATAGGCGAACATAACCTGCAAGTGGTGTAATGAGCTTGAAATCCGTGTGTATTAAAGACAAGCAGTACTTTTTATCTGATTCTGTAATTTCTATACGTGTCGTATCAAAATTCCGACTTGAGATCAAAAAAGCCTTTCCCGGTGAATATCACTAAATTTTCATCAGCGTTATATTGGTGCAACCTGATCAATACAGTTTGACCTCAACAACACTGACATTAATTTGATCTTTGTTTTATTCTGTTACCGGTGTACCACAATCCGCTTTTTTATTGCAGATTTTGAGACGCCTTCGCTGTATGTCTATATTTGCGGGAAGACGTATGACAGATTTTCCTCAATACTTCATTTTTTTCAACTATAGTTTTTTCTGCATTAAAGCAGTTATAGAAAGTGTATACACTTATCCCTGATTAGAAACATGCTTCCTTTCCATTTTTTCTATTCTCCTCGCATTATCGCTGCTAATCCCTTTAAATGTTAGAATTTTTAAAAATGCAGGATGTAAATTTTCAGGAAATATCCTGATTTCAGGAAATGAACTACTCAAAATTTCTGGCACCGCTATTTGTGGACCCGTTTCGGGCCCTTTTGTAACTCAATTACACGCCTTTTCCGGAATTCATTTCAATCAGCTACTGGACTCACTATTAGGGGTTATTTGCACTCATGACATAGTACATTTGGGCAAATATGCATTGTAAGTTGATTGGTTTTGTTATTTATCAACTGTGAAAATAATGATCTCGACTGCATATCAATTTCTTTTTAGCAAAGTGCATGTAGAAATTGGTAAGATCTGATCTATTAAGTCTTTGCATCCAGTTAAGTCTAACTTACAGAAACATGTCCTAGCAGATTCCTGGGTCAGTACTCAGGAAAGGGCTCCCTTTCTTTTTGGGAAGGGAAATCAGCAAAAGAACCAGGTGAATTTAGGCATTGGTTTTGCAGTTAGTAACTCCTTAACTGAGTTTCAGTGGAGCTGGTAACGGCATATCAAACGGCCTTCGACACTTCGCCTTCACACCACGAGGGCCCAGTCTCCCTCATCAGTGTTTATGCTCAACCCGGACTTCCACTTCTGAAATCCAAGGATTATTTCTATGACGACCTTGAAGCCGTAATCAAGGTATCCCAAGATGTACACGCTCCTTCTCCCTGGGTTGATTTGAATGCGAGAGTTGGGTCCTGATTTCTGACCACGAGTTCTGGCCATCTTGCCTTGGCCACTTTGGTGTGTGAGTAAGACTCTGACAGATTGCACTCTTCTAACTGTGCTCCTACTATACCCTGTGTGTGACCAACACCTTTTTCAAAACCAAACCTCAGCACAAAGTGAGCCCTGGCGTCCCCCACGCTCCAAGCACTGGCATCAACTTGACCTGACCTCACAGCGATCTTTTTCATCAATGCCATCAACCTCACTAGGTCTTACCATAGTTGCAGACTGTGATACAGAATTATGCCGTTTGTCTACTGTTAAAGATTCGACTGCAACCAAAGAGGATGCACCACTCTAAACAAGCTGGTAAACCGCGCTCATACCATCACGGGATGCAGCAAGCGGACCAGAGTTGAGCCATTTGCTGTTTCCATCAAGCATCCATGGGCTGGCTGGTCCAATCCAGGTGATACTACTGCAACAGAAAAATGTACTCATCTTGTGGAGACATTCAGAGCTCCGCATCTGTATCTGTGGAGAAACTCCAGCCGAACAACTATTTGGTTTGATGGCCAAGTCAGGCTTACTACCTCCAGTTTCATTGAAGCAAAAAGGCAGCATTCAGGGAGTATAAGACGATTCACAGCACTTTCCACACACAACCTGAGTGTGCTTCAAGCAGCTAGAATTGAAGTTCAGCGGAAGGCAAGGCAGTGGGCCAATGAATACTGGCTGAAGCTGAGCGAAAAAATACAAACCGCTTCTGCAACGGGCACCATCAGAGCTATGTATGAATGAATAAGAAGGGCTGTTGCCATCTCAGTGCAAAGAAAGCGCCCCT
>JAMKCH010041465.1:0-17169 GCA_023653785.1 Ophioderma brevispina
CAATATAGTTTAAAAAAATTTTCAAAGAGAAGAGTAACGATAGCAGAGATAGATAGAAAGAGAGATAGAGAGAGGAGGATCAAGAACAAGATGATATTGGAACTAAATCAAAAAGTAACCTTAAATACATGGAATTGCCTATAAATTGGAACGACCAAGTCAAAGCCTGCGTTTGCTGTTTTGTTGTAAGCAAACTGCGACCTAAGTGCGAGTGGTTTCCGATGTTTAACAGCTATTTAATATATGCATTGTTAAAAGAAGACACGTCAACAGCTTTGAAATTTCAATTTCAGTTGGAATTAAGTTTTTTTCCCATTGTAGTTTTTGCCAAGTGTTTTCCGATTTCAAAAACATCACATCATACCACCGATTTGCTCATTTTGGATCAAATACGGCAAAGATAAAGAGGCAAGATTAAATATGAAGCGAGGTTAGGAAAGAGCAAGGGTGGGGTAAACTTTAAGGATAAGCTAGTTAAATCACAATTCCCGTTCCACAGTTCGTACCTTACATTCACCAGTTGTATTTAGAAAATAACACGCCCACTTGGGTTTTTTGGGTATTATATATGATACCCAGATTAAACAAGGTCAGTTCATGTCCAAGTATGTAACACGTACAACTTCTGAACTGTTTTCCTTGTTGATTGAGCATATTGTAACTCCATAGTGTTCAAACGATTTTCAATTTCAAAATCACAGTTCCCCCAATTTATTAAGGGAGCCCACCATGAGATATCCAAGGGGCTAGGGACTTGGGTTTTGACATATTTTTTTTCGCTCCACCTTCAAACCACAATTTTTCCCTGCCCAGGTGAGTCTGGTGGGTTTGGCACTGGTGGGGAATCATATGTTTCACCACCTTTGTGATCATGATTTTTTTTTTCGAAACAACTTGGTGCTTTTTTTTCTCTAACGCACATCTAGTTTACGTCTTCCCGCCACTTTGAAGAGTTCAAGCGATTTTTGGTGTAGAATAGAATTAAACAAAGTCTTCTTTTCACACCTGTACATCAGTACCGTTCAATTGTTTCCTTGTCTGGTTTGGCATAAATATGGAATGATACTAGAAGACAGTGCAGTCTTTTGTTCATTTACATTTTACAAAATGATACAGCTAGCTGGGAATGGATGAAGCTGGCAATGAATTAAATAATTCAGTTGGTTAAATATATAATAAAGCCACTTTGTATATAGCGCTGTTCCATCCACGAGACGCATCAACAAGCGCTTTACAACATGATAATCATGGGAAAAAAAAAAACTTTAACCAGAGGCTAACAAGATTCAAAAATCTAAACATAAAGCAAATTGCATCAAAATGCTAGTACATGATCAAACTGAGATATGCAAAGGACTATTTTGGGAAAAGAATGTGGTTTTTTGGTTTGCTGCTTGAACGAGGCATATTGTGGCAGATCGTCTCACTGCGGACTAGGCAGTTTTGTTTCATACCCGCGGGGCAGCATTCTGGAAGGCACAATCCCCTACAAGTGAAAGTTCTGTGTTGGAAACAACCCGAGGTTTAATCACGTCCAGAGTCGATAAATTGCTGAAGGGAAATGTAAATCTGCAAGAGTTCTGTGAGAGATAGAATGGGTGCTGTGTTGTTGAAGCACATCTGTAAACACAAGCAGGACAATCTTAAAAAATAGCAATCCGTATCTGTAACTGGTACCAGTGAAGCTATCTAATCAGCGGAGAAGTATTTCCCGTATGTTGGCAAAGAAGATCAGAAGACGTTGTCTGCACGGTTTTGAATCTTTTTGAAGGTTTCTTGGTGTTTTTAGCTGTGATGTTAATAAGCAAAGAGTTACCATAGTCCATACGTGACGTTATTAGTGCTATGAACTGCTTGTTTACATGTGTACCCTCTGTCTATGAATCGAGCACGGATTCTGGCTAATTTGCGAAGGTAGTATTTGCAACTGGTTGTTCAAGGGAATCAGATATGCGTTTGGTCTGGTGGTTGGTCCCTTTCATGGCAAAAAACGGCAGTATTAAAAACAATGCAATAATAAGAGGTACAAGGAACCTGTTTTGAAACTTCACATGGTTTATTTCCCTTTGAATACTCAAAGCATACAGTTTAGCATGAAAGAAAGTTTTTTATTCTGTACAACACAAAATGTAGGCCATTGAACTTAGACATTACGATGCGTTAAAAGTTGTGCTTACATCATAGTATTTGGAAAATGGTGAATTCCATGATTACATATCTTTCTCTGATTTCAATTCAGACAATATGTAGATAGTATAGTCAAGTAATGTTTCCCTATATGAAATTACCCAAAATGCAATCATTATATTTGTCAAAAGGCATCCGGATCATTCATGGTTTGTTGTTGATCAATAACATCTTCTTTGGGGCACTTTCTGAGAACCATAAGATATATCTCTTCCGAAATTTCAAGTCATGTCAAAACTTGAAAAGTGGGAATAAGTTTGGTTCCGTATGCATTGTAAATAGAGGGAGGCCAATCTCTACATATCCCTTTAACTAATATTTGACAGTCACTATCATCACCGTATCCATGTATTGAGGTCCTTAATGTAAACCAAAGTTTTTAATGGCGCTGAAATGTCATCTTTAATGAGGTAACGGTTTGGGTAATACTGTGAAATCTGTGCTACCAAAGAACTATTCATACTAAATTTCCCCTCCGTTGCCTCCTTTAATTCAGCCATTTTATTTTTTTTTATTTGTCCATTTATTATTAAAATTGTTTAGCATAGACAGAATTTCTTATTTATGCCAAACACAGTGCAAACTGATAATTACATGTATTTCGGATTAATACAGACTGTTCCCCCCATTCCTCTGACAGAAGAGGACCCTAATGTTGTTGTAAACACTGTTAAAGATTTCCGTAAGCAGTGAGACCCAGAGAAAAATGTTAATCATCCGTCTATCATCTTGAATAAATTATGTTACTATTGGTCAATATTATTTGAAATTGTAGTCTTTCAAATACCTTTTTTAATTGTGTATTGAGTACTATTCTTCTGCCTGCTGTATATAGTTGATTTCGTATATTGGGTGGTGGACTAGATAAATTTGAATAAATAAAAAAAATATAAATCTTCGCTTGGAGCTCCGATTATCCATGACCGGCGCCGTTTTTCATTTGACTGCTGACAAAAAGATACATATAGATAGCCGGGTAACAGGAAAACAAACAAAACCTAAAACAACAGAACGACTACAAACTTACACAACAACATACATAGCAACCAGATATCACGGGTATACTTAGTTTGTCAATTAAAAGACCTGAGGCAACGTGGTTCGGGGCTAACAACGGCAAATACTAACCCCCACGCCCAAAAATGCCTGTACCAATACATAGCCCTATTCAGTGTTTAAACTATTAGACAACCCATTTTGCTGGCCAAAAATATAATTGGCAAGAAAGGTTTTGAATGCCGACAGAATCAGAGTAAAGTACGTAACTCATACCGTGTGTAATTCTCCGTGATTTCATGTAGCTTTTTCTGTTTTCTATCGGTGTTTAATAATCCTATTTTCATTCCTTTGAACGCGTGTCGTTTAATAATTTTTTTGTGGCTTCGGACTTATTCACTTTTATTTTTTTCTCTTTGTTTTTTCAGACCTTCTTTACTTTCTTAAGATTGGTATTTCAGAACGGATGAAATGTTATCTTTGTATTTCTTGGTAATAGTGTTTTCTTGACGCTCACACAATTTCTTTAGCATGGAAACGATCCCAAACAATAACGACCTTTTTTGGGGTAATAGTCCAATATATTGTAGTGTTAAAGATCACCCATCAATCATTGACATTCGCACAGTGCAAGGCTGATTCAAAAAGATGTTTACTCATTTTATGTTGAGTAACAAAAGAGGTCTCTAAAGTAATATATCATTTTCAAAGAGGCAATTTATTTGTAAGGTTAAAGTATAAAATGTATTTTGCAACATACCAAAAACCTCAAGTTCTAACTGCATTTGAATAAAACAACCCTTTTCCCTGACTGAACACATATGGATACACCCTTGTGTCAGTTGTTCTATTCACCAACACCCATACAATCTCTTGACAGACAGATTGACTAAGCTTGCAAACTTGGCTGTTTGTTACGTCAAAATTAAAGGGGCTTTTTTTCAATACCATAGCAAAGATAAATCACATCAAACGATACTTTTTTCATCCTTTCTAATTCCAACAAGCAATGGAAAATAAATATTTTTCATCGCAACTGTTTCATCACATCCAGCAATTATTGTTTTCCACGAACTCTGGCAAAAATGCCAAGAGTGTTCTTCTAAGAGAAGCGCAGAAGAGAAAATAATGCTAGAGATTCAAAATTCAATATCTATTTTTGTTAAAATCGTCAGATTTAAATAGTGGGTAATCTTGATTGATGATTTTGACAGTGGGTATAACAGAATACCTTTTCATTTTGACAATGAAAGTTTAAACGAAATGCAATGGAGGCGTTTCTGAAGATCACACACATTTGATTCGGTGGTATATTAGAACTGATGCCAATTTCCCCGATGTGTTCAGTCCAGAAAAATGGGTGTTTTATGTATTCAACTTATTATAACTTGGGTTGGCAACATTGCAGAAATGCTTTTTCTATTTTTCTATAAAAATGAATAAATTTCTTTTGATCTGCCTGTCTTTGCTATCGTGGCGTAACTTAATTGTTTATGAAGATGCCATTTTTAATTTGTTGATTCTTATCGCCTGATACACTTCTAGACACACTTGGTTTTTCTATAATGTATAAATAAGTATTAAACCTTAGGTACCACTAAGAAACGATCCGCCAGCATGGTTTACTTCAAGATATCTTAAACCAATATCTACTGCAGATTGTACGGTCCTAGATTAGAGTGTGAGTTCAAGTTTTAACCAAAAACGGTCTTCAGATAGTTGCCTCAGGGTACGGGTGATTTCAAAGACAAAATTATATTAATTTTTTGGTTTAAAATACAAAATTTAAAAATCATGATATAATATAGTGGAAAATGCAAGGCGTTTGATCATCTTTAAGGGTACTACTTGTCTCACAACTAGAGTGATTTTTAAAACTTTTTTGCTGCAGCAAAATAAAACATCTTTCTTTGTTGTGACGTCACCCCATAATTTTGTAGTGAATTCCAGTAAAAACTCAATACCATTTTCAGTTTGCACAAATAAATGTGGCAGTGACATTCTCACTCTGTAGGAATTTATTTTGGATGTCCGCACGTCCACTAATATTTTCTTAACTGAAACTAATAAAACAGTTTTAAACTTATTATTAATAGAACTAACATGAAAGTTAATTCACGTGTTGCAAGTAAAAACAATTCCGTGTTTTAAATCGCCAAGCGATAAAATGAGTATATACTCGGTGACCCGCGAAGTTTGAGGAAAGGGTATTTTCACCTCTACTTCCTAATAATCAAAGCATTTTACTATAAAATAGGGAAAATCAAATTGACACTTTGATAAATTTTTGTCTCTTAATAGCGTCATTCCAATGAAAAGATTTAATAGGTGTTGTGCGCAGATTCCCTCAGGGATTTACTAGCCTTGACTGAAATCAGTGTAGGGTCAATAGAATAGCTAAAGTTCGGCCAAAATAGGTGGAAATTGTAGCACTCTTAAATGTATAATTTTGTATCCTATGCATATCCTTTTGGTTTATGGGTTCCGTATATATCCCCGAGAAAAATGTTATTTATCCTAAATATTATTCCAGTTTGATTCTACCTGTGCGTTTTTGATGTAATTCGCAATTCGTTTGAATCGCGTTTTGCCCCCATAGGCCACTGTTGTAGTAATTTCTGTCCGTTTTAGGCACAGAAATTACAAAATTGGAATTGCTTGCCGAGGCAGTCGATTGGCACTATCAGATGTGGGCGACATCCTATATACTTAGCCAACGGTTCACAGTCGTTTGATCGATTTAGTAATACGAATAAAAAATTGCGTTCCCTTAGCTATGCGGCCGCCATTAGACATTATAATGCTACAGCGACTACCAGAACATAATACATGTGACTCGATTAACAGATTTGTCCCGCATTCCTCTGTCAGAAGAAAGATTCTAATTTTGTTGTAAACCTGTAAAAGATTTCCGTAAGCAGGTGATACCAGAGAAAATGCAATCATCCGTCTATCATCTGTGAATAAATTATGTACTATTTTTCAATATTATTTGATTCTTTTAAATGCCTTTTTTATTGTGTATTGAGTACTATTCTGCTGCTGTATAATCAGTTGATTTCGTATATTGTTGGTGGATAGATAAATTTGAATTAAATAAAATAAATAAATATTCGCTGCCGATTTACCGCGCCGTTCATTTGACTGATACAAAAAGAATACAGTATAGGAGAGCCGGGTAACAGGAAAAACAAACAAAACATAAAACAACAGCAACGACCAAACTTACACAACAACATACATAGCAACCATATATCACGGGTAGACTTTGTTGCAATGAAAATACCTGAGGCAACGTGGTTCGGGGCAACAAAAGGCAACTACTAACCCCACCCAAAATTGCCTGTACCCCAATAAATATCCTATTCAGTGTTTAACTATTAACAACCCATTTTGCTGGCATATAATTGGCAAGAACAGTTTGAATGCCCGACACAGAAGTAATTAACTCAACCGTGTGTAATTCTCCGTGGAGTTCATGTACTTTATTCTGTTCTATAGGTGTTTAATACCTATTTATATTCCTTTGAACGGTGTCGTTTAATAAAATTTTTGTGGAGTCGGACTTTATTCGTTGTTCTTCCACTTTCTCTTTTATTTTTTCTTCTTGTTATTTTCAGACTCCTTTACTTTTCTTAAGAGTTGTATATCAGAACTGATTGAAATGTTTCTTGTTATTTCTTGGTAAATATTGTTCTTGACGCGTACACAATTTCTTTAGAATGGAAACGATCCCAAAACAATAACGACATTTTGGTAAATGTCATATATAGTGTTAAAGATCAACATCAAATCATGACATTCCACAGTGCAGGCTGATTCAAAAAGATGTTTACTCATTTTTCATGGTTTACTACAAAAGGGAAGTCTCTAAAAAGTAATATATCATTTCAAAGAGCAATTTATGTAGGTTAAAGTAAAAAAATGAATTTGCACATACCAAACCCAAGTTCCACTCATTTGAATAAAATCACCCATTTTCCTGACTGAACACATATGGATAACTTGTATCAGTTTCTATTCACACCAACCCAATAAAGCTTGAACAAGACAGATTAATTAGCTTGAAACTGTTACTGTCAAAATTAAAGCTCTTTTCATACTCATAATCAAGAACCATAAATCAAATCAAACGATAATTTAGTTCATCTTTCTATTCAACAAGCAATGTAATAAATATTTTTCATCGCAAACTGTTTCTGCAATTATTGTTTGTCCAAGAACTGCAAAACATGCCAAGAAGTGTTTCTTTTAAGAGAAGTCTAGCAAGAGAAAATAGTGCTAGAGATTCAAAATTCAATATCATTTAAAATCGTCAGAATTTAAAATAGTGCACTTTATTGATGGATTTTGCGTATGGGTATAAAAGAAAACTTTTATTTTAACAATGAAAGTTGTAAATTAATGCAATGAAGGCTTTCTAATCACACATTTTGATTCGGGTGCGTATATAGAAAACTGATGCAAGTTCCCAGAGTGTGCAGTCAGAAAATGGGTGTTTTATTCAAATTAGTATAAACTTGGGTTTGGCACATCAGAAACACTTTTCCTTCATTTACTTAAAAATGAGTAATTTCTTTTAACCAGCCTGTTGTGCTATCGTGCGGAACTAATATGATTGAGAAGAGGCCATTTTAATTTGTTGATTATTAGGCCTGAGACAAATATCTAGACAACTTGGTTTCTGATAATGTATAAAAATAAAACCATGTAGTACACTACAGAAATGCCGTCAGCATGGGTACTTCAAGATATTTAAAAAAAAAAAAAAAAAAAAAAAACCATATTCTAGTGAGGATTTTACGGTCTAGATTCAGATTGGGTCAAAGTTACAAAAAACGGTTCACGATATTGCCTCAGGGATCGGGTGATTGACAAAACAAAAATATATAAGTTGTGGGAAAAATACAAAATTATGCAGGATATTAAATAGGGGAAATTCAAGGCGTTGATATTTTAAGGGGTACTTGTCTCACAACAGAGTGATTTTAAAACTTTAAAAAAAAAAAAAAAAAAAACACTGTTGTTGTGACGTCACCCATAAGTTTTGTATGTGAAATTCAGTAAACCTCAATATCAATTTTCAGTTTGCACAATAATGTGGCGTGACATTCTTCGTAAAGTTTAATTTATGGATTCCGCACGTCCATTATATGTTTTACCTGTAGACAATAATAACAGTTTAAACTGTTAGATTAGTAAAAACTGAACATGAAAAGTTAATTCACGTGTTGCAAGTAAAAACAATTCCCCGTGGTTTAAATCGCCAGCGATAAAATAGTAGATCTCGTGACCCGCGAAGTTTGAGGAAAGGGATTTCACCTCTACTTACCTAATTATACAAAGCCCATTTTACTATAAATAAAGGAAAAATCACACTGACAGCTTTGATAACAGTTTCTATAACTAGCTTCATGAAAAAGATTTTAATAGTTGTTGTGCGCCCGATCCTCCTCAGGGATTTATTAGCCTTGACTGTAATCAAGTGTATGGGGTCAATAGAATATCTAAGTTCGGGCAATAGTTGGAAAAATTGTAGTCACTCTTTAAATTAGATTGTGTGATCCTAGCATCACTTTCCTGGTTTTGGTTCACTTTTCAGATAGCCCCCGAGAAAAAATGTTATTTCCAAAATTTCAGTTGATTCTAACTGTGCGTTTTGATGTACGTCGCAAATATTTGAATCGCGTTGCCCCATAGGGCCACTGATTGGTATTTTCTGTCCGTTTACGACCGAAATACAAATTGGGAATTTCTTGCAGGTGCAGTCGAATTTGGACACATCAAGATTGGGCCACACATATTATACTTGCCCAACGGTTCACAGTCAGTTGGATCGAAATTTATTTAATGACGAATAAAAAATCGTCCCTTAGCTATGGGCGCCGCCATTATACATTATATTCTACAAGCTGCTACCAGACTATACTACAATGAATAGGCATCTTTTCAGATTATGAACTATGTTTCCCCCGACAAATTTTATTTGCACGGTAGTATTGCTGAAATATCTGTATGTACTGAGAACCGACGGAAATAAAATCATCGACGGAAAGCCGTGTTGTGAATGTTTGTACTTAAAAGTAGGGATATCTTTTGGAGAGTTTAAAATGCGGTGATTGTCCACTTCAAAAGCAACGCATATTGACGAATTATTTTAGCAAACGCTTGTGATGTAGCGTGTTGTAGTGAATTAGTGGAAATGTTTTGTACTTGAAGTGGAGGAGTCAATTTTGAGAGTAGTTGACTTACCTTCGAGTTTAGAAGAGTGACGTTAAGAAAAAGTGTGAGGTGGTGTGTGTATGACTGGTGTTAACTGTTTACTTTTTTGAATTAGGGCAGGTTAGTCCGAGAGTTCAATCTGGCGAGTTACCACAGAGTTTTAATCAAATTTTTTTGTTTGCTCTTCCCAACATTACTTTCAATATATGATAGTATGTTTTCATCACACTACTTTCTGTACTGTGAAGTTGACAACTCACCATACCATATCTTTACCCCTCTAAATTACCCTCCCTATACTTGACCAGTACAAACCTCGTTTTTTCTTATCTTCGTAACACACCAACCCAGAAGGTTTTACCAAACACAACTCTTGCAAATTCTCTGAATTACTTCCCACATTTTAAACTCTACAAAAAGGTCTTCAATTTTGTAGGGTTTTCAACCATCCCCAATCATCAACATAAGACGCTACATCCCAAGCTTGCCATATCTAACTCGCCCATAAGGAGTAACTCCCATATTTGACCTCTCTTATGACTATCCCCACTTAAAAGTACAAACATTCCCACTCGCCATATAATATACAACGATCAACTGTTACCAAACAATACTCTTACCTCCCTGGATATGAATCTCACCATATTTTAATCCTCCAAATTTCCTGTCACGCCTGCATGATGGCAGCCACCATTGCTGAATGACGAATAATTTTATGCGTATTTCTTTATTCCGTCTTATCAACTGTTCAAGATATCCGAAATACTCAGCTTTTTTTTAGGTTTTCGGGGGGGGGGGCGAGGTTTTGATTTCGAATGCCCTTTAACTTTGAAAATGAACCTTGTAATGATATTCGCCAAACTCCTCTATACCAACAACACTGCATCGTGATGTCGTGCTTGGGCTCTAGGTGATATTTGACATATGAGTACCATATAGAATGCTACCAACTTGTTAAGCACTTCAACTTAAAATATTTTGCAGATAGAACTTCCCCTCTTACCCTCGTCTGACCAAGGGGGGGGGGTGTCCCCCCTAGTGAACTTCGTTCGGGTGCGCTAAAATGCCAACTTTCTAAAAAGATTCCGATCTCGTTCTCTCATCCTTTTTCGGTCATTTCCGAAAAAATAGTGAAGGTAGCCCCTTCACCGGGGTTTAGGGTATGCCGTCAAAGGAGTATAGGTAAGGTTGGGGGGTGGGTGGTTGCCACCCCAAGGACATTTTAGGGTGCATTTTTGAACATACATATTACACACAGCCTGACTTCAAACTGCAATGTGTTATGTAAATCTAGCCAATTGACATCATTTAGAGCTGAAACTCATATGAAAATCCGTATTCCTACGTTTTTTACGCAAAATTGGATTTTCCGCCTATTTTCTGTGGAAAATTGCCGATTTTTGGCGGACTCGCGGATTGATGACGTCCCATTGTGACTCCATAACTACGTATGTTGGTACTTATTTTGAGTATCAATGGAAGAAGAGGACCATAGCGTCCAATGGAAAAAAATCAAAATCATACTCACGGGTGCTTTATACCGATTATCGATGGGGGTACCACCCCCCTTGGTAAACCGTGTTACAAAAAAATGCTTGAAAGACGAGTGTTAAGCCGGCTAATTTTGCATACCCAAATGGCGCACCATTCACGTCTGCTCCATAACCGGGGGGTTTCAGCCAATACCCTGTCTGTAGAGGATTATTATTAAGGTAAAAAATGTTGAACATGAGGTTGTTTTGATAATGGACAACCACCAGAATCAAACTCATACATTTGTGTTAATTAAACCTAATTTTTGCATAAATCCAAAATGGCTTCCATTTTCGTAATTTTGAAGAATATTTGACTTCAACATTCAAGGGCATCATATGGATGAACTTTACTCTACTAAGTTTATTTTAACACTATTGCACAAATATAACTAAAGCCTGTATGTATGTATTCAATTCCAGGGTGTGACAACTGGATAAGCATTGTTACCTATGATGTGAATAAAAAAATTTCCTCCAGTTGAATTGGCATAACTAGTTTCGGCTATATCCGGACTCGTAGAAGAAAATTTTAGGTTCAAAACTGGCTAAATATGTTTTGATTAAAAACCAAAATGAATTCATGGCCGTCTATTTTAACAAACCCTTATTTGATATATCCCAAATCACCGCCATTGTTAACCACATTTCAAATTAGGTGCCCATTTTTCAATCATGGGCAGTTAAGTCTGTATATCATGCACTTATAATTCATATTTCTAATTCCTACGCCCTTTAAACCCACCTACAAAAAAATCACTAGAGGGGACCCTTTCCTGGGTTTAGTTGAATTGCTCCTAGATCTGACACAAGATACTAATCCCTCATTTTTCGCGGTGATATCTGATTTTTCATAATCCATATAATCTAGGATTCCATTCTGTTTTGCGCATTATCGGTGTTTCAGTAGGTTTTATTTCCTATTTTATAGCTGTAATATATGCACCTTTTTGCCATGAAATTACCATTTTGTTGGCCAGCTTGCAATATCGTTATCATCTTTTAATCTAGTAAACAATTGACATACTGGCCATTATACATAACTATTGACCAACTCGCAAAGTTTCTCATTTACAAGTATTTGCCACTTTAGTCCTCTTGAAGACTATGCCACCATAATACTTTGCCATCTTGCAACAGGATGGTCTTTGTTCAGCTATGAGCGAAGAAGAGCCGATGAAGTAGGCTCAAGAGTGGACTACCACAATGGAGCGTGCTTGCACCTCTCACCTCTCCTGTTCAATACTAACGACCAACCTAGGGGTGTAGGAACCTGTCGTTTAATCTATGCAGACGATCTTGGAATTCGCGCACAAGATGCAGACTTCACAGTTGTTGAAGAGATACTCCAAAGCTTTGGATGAACTCACTCCTTACTATGGAAACGACCTACGTGCAACCTCCCAAGACACAGGTGTGGCTTTCCATCTACCGCAACCGTGAACAACGTCAGCTTAAAGTACCTGGTCTGGAACACCCCGAGCACTGCAATAACCCTGTCCTACTAGAGTTGCGCGCACTCCTCTTAAAACCTCACATCAAGAAGACGAAAAGTAATGTATGCTCACGCAATAACTTCAACGGAGAACTTATACATCGATTTCTCCACCAGACATACGTCGTGGTATGTAGCGAGCATGCAAGAGCGAGCTGCGAAGTATTCTAATGTGAAGCACATTATATCCGGACAGAGACCTGCTGCCAACCGCCTTAAGCGATACGAGTTTCTTGAACAGTCCAACCTCTGAACAGTCTCAAGTAGTTTACGAGAGTACACCTACTGGTATGAACCTGGTGAGTGATAGAATCTTCCCCTGGACTGAGTCGTCATGGTTTTGAATAGGCATGCCTCAATAGATTGAGAACCAGGATTGGCCGATCAAAGGTTTCCGTGCAGAAGTTGAGGCTCCCTGGAATCTAGATCAGGACACTACCTGTGTTTTTTTTTGAACAGCACCACAGCAATGGAACAACACTTGGTCTGCCCACTGTTGGAGCCACATGCCCTGTAATGGGAAAGATCAACCCATGCCCAAAGAACGTGAACTCAGCATTATGTCTCCTGCCGGCTTATCACAAGATGTCTTCGTCAAACACAACGGAGAACGTATACATTTTAGCAGAATTGCCCATCAGACTCCTCATAGTGCTGCGAATCAAGCAGAGCGTAGCTGGCCACGTCATCAATGTGAGCCCCCTAGTCCCCGGACAGAGAGCAGCTGCCAACCCTTAAACATAAGGTTTTTTTTAAGCAAAGTCCAACCTCTTGAATCAGTCCCGCTAAATAAGAGCTTAGAGAGTCGCATTAGAAATGGACCAGACAGACTTGCTATCAACCAAGTAACATATTGTACTGAACCCGGTGAGCATCTTGCACCTGGAGCTGACTCCTCTGGGCTGAATGTCCGATGTTTCAAGAGATTGCGAACCGAATCGGCCGCTCCAAAGGTTCTTTGCATAAGTATGGAAGCATACCTGACCTACCCGTGGTTGTGGAACAGAACCACTGTGGAACATCTCTCTGCATGAAAGGTCAGACAGTTCTCAATGTAGGAAGCTGGCCAAGTTGTGTTCCCGTCTTTGATGGGTGATCAGTTGTCACGACATGTAAACTGTTGATGTTTGTAAACTGGGATTTAGGGAACGCGTTTTAGTCCCAGAACTTGCCTTTGCCCGGAAATGCGTCTGAACAGTCACCTCAATCACTGTCTGTACCTTTGATTACCTGGTTCGTTTTGAGGTTCCCACTTCAATCAACAACTGCAGCTAATGTATTGTTGAAGGCCATGCGGAGGGATCAGGAAACTGATCAAACTTTGGGTGCAGCAAAATGCTTGGTATGTCAGGAAAAAAAGGTGTGTTGGTCTCTCTTGCAAGCTTTTTAGAGCTGGTACGTCTTCGAGGCCACAGCAAATAATCCTACACGGACATCTTTCTCTCTCCTCTCTCTCTCTCTCTCTCACACACCCCCACACACAGTGCTGGTCACTGACTGATGAACTTCTTTTTCAAACATCAAAGAGGTCCTGCTGTTAGTTTACAGCAGCTCCCCATCAAAGATGAGAACAACTTGCGCTAATAATTGTTTAGAGCAAAGAGAGAGGCCAAATTGAGTCTGGCCAGCTTCCTCCATGTGAAGACTGCATAAACCCTTCATGCGAGGGGGCAAACTATATGGTGCCGTGGAACCTCTCGGACACTTAAAGCTCCAAAGGTCATGGCTGTGGTTTTTTACGTCCAGATGGTAATTTGACCATCAAGTGGATGAATGGCCAACCTGCTGGCAGCGTTGTTTTAGATTCTTACCCTTAATAATTGCCCAAGGTGTGCAAGTTGCCAGACTGTGTATGATGGCTAATGAGATGTCATGTACAGATTTGTGCAAGGTATCGACATGTGAACATAAAGGTAATCACTTTACATTGGACAGTTTCTTTATGATTATGGGGACGACATAGAGCAGACTACTTTAAAGGAGGAAAAATACGAGAAACTAGATTGGCAAATACTTGTAATGCGAACTTGTGAGTTGGTGCATAGTAATGTACAATGCGTTTGGGTGAGTAAATAACGTGTTTTATGGCCAAAATATGCATACATCTCTATTTAATTCAAATAACTACTGAACACATGTAGTACAAGAATGGGATCATCAATATTCTATATGCATTTAAACTATATCTATAGACAAGTATTCCGAGTGTAATACATTAACACTTCAAACGCGTCTGCTTTCCAAAGCTGGCTCCAATTCAAAAGCAACGCAAGTACTGAAATGCTAATTTGGCAACTGGACCATTTTGGGATATGCAAATTAGATTTATTAAATGGCTTTGGGTGTGTTTAATCAACACCTCATTTTAGCAGTTTTGTACCTAAAATATTTTCTTCTATGAGTCAGGATATGGCAGCAACAGTTATGGCGGCAATTCCAATGGCGCCCCATTTGTTTTTGCAATTAGCATGCTCAAGTTGTCACTGGGGGGCTTAGTTCTTTTTTTGCATACACACATGATTAAATTATACTATGGTAATACGTAATTGGAAACTTAGTGTAAGATTCATTCTGTGATGCATTTACCAGACTGTTAGTCAAAATTATGCTCAAAAATTTACGACACAATGGTGGCCATTTTGGATTTCTGCAAATTAGGTTTAATTAAAAATGCATGGATTTTTTAGTTCTTGTGGTTGTCCTTATTCAAACACCTCGTGGTTTAGTAATGATTTTCACCTAAAGAATTCCTTCACAGACAGATATGGCCGCAACTACTTTTTGACGAATTTGAAAGGCGGCCATTTTGTTTTTATGCCAAATTAGCATGCTTAGGTGGTCACCTTCGAAGTCCTTATATTTAACAAAATGACCCCCCAATGGTTAAGCTATATTTTGACTTGCTTGATTAGAGCATCAACCAGGTGGTTTTCCCAGCTTTCCTAATGAGAGTGTTGCCTCCCTTTCTGTCTGTTGGTTGCCGAATATGTTCCATTTCAGTGAGTGGAAGTTGAGAGTCATTTTGGACTTGGTCTTCCAACGAAGTGGCGGGCGTCCTCTTTGCCTTGGTTTTGTGGTACTATGGTAGACTTCTGCTGTGGAAGCCTGTTACTTGGCATTCTAATGACATGGCCAAACCACTTGAGACGAAGCCTGGACACCATATATATTATTGTTACTTTCCATGTTACGTTGGTTCCTTATCTCACGCATTTCTCACTTTATCTCTGATTGACACACCTAATTGGAGCGCAGAAGCCTCAATTCAAACACCTCTAACTTCTGTTTGGCTGATTTTGTAAGGGTCCATGACTTCATCTCCATAGATTGGCCTTGGTCGGATTAATGCCTTATGAATCCTGGTCTTGAGCGATCTTGAGAAGTCATGGTTAAACCAATTGGTGCTTCTAAGTCGAGCAAACGCCCAGTCGCAAGCCTATTCTCCTTTTGATATCCTCATCCACTGATGGGTCATATTGCTTCCCATGAACACAAACTGATGTGCTTTCTCAATTGGTGGGGGGTGGGGTGATATATCTTCGAATCGTCTGACATTATTTTGCCTTTAGCCGGGTTGATTTTCTACCCCAATTCTTGCCTCCTTATCAGCTCATCTGGGCATTTGGATCTTTTCAAGAACGACATCAGAAGAGTGGTGTTTATCAGCATAACAGATGTTTTGTTATTTGGATTACACCCATCCTTATGCCTGTATCTACTGTTAAGGTCTTTCATAACAACTCCGTACAGGTTGAATATGACTGGCGATAAAAGGCATCATTGCCTAACCCTACACCCACCATTGAACATTCCTGGATCTGCCGTTTACATCATTGCACCTTAGTCTTTTGTACATATTTCATGAGGTGTCCAACTATTTTGCTATCCACTCCTATTGATCTCAGACACTTCCACAGAGCATCCTCCAGATGGTATCAAAGGCTGCTTTGAAGTCGACAAAACTCCAGTGGATATGTACAGGCCTCTCTCGGCCATTTTCGAGTATTTGCCCTAGCACACACACAGCATCAGATGTACCCCTGGCTCGTCTCAATCCACACTGTGGCCTCCGTTAGAAGGTCCTCTATGGTATCTTGTATTCTATTTAGGACTATCCTGCAGAAGACTTTACCTGATGGGTAACAGGACGTGCTTAGTGGGGTGACTTTATGAACAGATCTTATGGGTTTGAGTGGGCAAATCCGGCTTCAAATTGTGAATTGGTGCACGGTTAATTTATACGTGTGAATACATCAAAAAAATTTGTGGAATCCACTTGCCACACCCGCTTCATGACCACCCAGCTTGGATTTTCAAGGTCCACAGGGGTAAATCTTTTAAAATGTTCCTATTATTTTGGAAAACACACTATGTGTCCTGTCTGGTGTACAAGGATTCCACCAAGTATGTTTAACT
Source organism: Ophioderma brevispina (assembly GCA_023653785.1). Lineage (NCBI taxonomy): Eukaryota > Metazoa > Echinodermata > Ophiuroidea > Amphilepidida > Ophiodermatidae > Ophioderma > Ophioderma brevispina. The sequence continues at coordinate 16,849 of JAMKCH010041465.1, forward strand.
TACCTGTGACTTATAGTTAAGTAATATGGGGTAAGAACTGTAAAAATGGTAAAAACAGTCCATTTGGCTTTGTACAGGGGTCAAAATTAAAAGTTGCTACAATTTTTTGTAAAATGTGGTTCAAATTGGTTGTTTACTAATAAAATGAAATATAGGGATAGTTTTGACTACCTTACGTGGCCTGGTTTTAACCAAAATTGGATAAAGTCAGAGCTCTTGGCAGCTATGGATTCTATTGACCTGTGAACCTATTTTGTTGGATACGTGAAAACTACGCATGAACATATAAGGCAAATTATTACTTATTTCATCCTTTAAGCT
>JAMKCH010041466.1:0-13529 GCA_023653785.1 Ophioderma brevispina
GTTTTCGAAATATACATTTTGTTGCCTATTTGTCTTCTCTTGCATTGAACACCTCGCTTGTAAAAAAGCGTGCAAAAGGTGAGAGAGAGTGCCCGAAAGACGCAAACCCCTCAAACCAAAAAGTTGCAGTTTTTGAATTTGTTACATGGTCACTGTGTGGTACAACCGCAATATATACAGGTGTATGATTTTACACAAAATAGGTTTTTAGACCTGAAGAGCGAGAAAGCCTTACCTTGCAATATGGATTGTGTCCGCCGTGTTCGGGTCATACACTGCAATGCCCATTGGAAAACTTCCTTTAAAACTGAAACTTTGGGTTTTGGGGGTTTGCTCTTCCGGGGCGTTCTATCTCAGCCATTTCTACACGCTTTTACAGCAAGGTATTAATGAAAGAGAAAAAGACAAGACACTAAAATGATCATTTCGCAATCTTTCAAAAATGGTTAGGACTTTCGACACAATACTGATCGAAAACATGCCTAGATACTTTGTGTGCCAGGTGTATATAATTATATGTAATGCATGTGTAGGGCATATATATGTATGGGCGGTGTGAGGCTGAGTGTATATGAGTGTGTGTGTGTGTAGGTGTGTGTGTGGTAGGTGTGTATGTGTGTGTGCGCGCGCCGCGCGTTGTGTGTGTGGTGGGGTTGTGTGCTGGTGCAGGAAATCCCTGGAGGTGTTTCAAGTACCTCGCTTTAAAACTGTTTTTAATCTTCACAAGTTGTCTAGGCGGTGGAACTTGAGCAGCACAGTTATTGTGACCTACACGGGGAGGGCGCTGTTTGGGGGGTTTGAGCGGTTGTTTGAGGGTTTGAACGGGTTGTTTGCCGGGAATCGGAATATGTGTGGCCCGACCTTTGTTAGCAGACGTTTAGAGTCTGGAGATTAAGTGAGGGTCCAAAAATGTGTCGGCAGAAGACAGTAATTGTTGTACGTATTGGGGTGGTCGGTACTGCCTTTCGCATTGTGAGTGGAAAATTTTGAACTTCTGTTACTGGTTTTTGCTAGGGGGAGCGGTGTTTGGAGCTACAATGGATCTGTTAGTGTTGAAGTCTTTCAAGGGCCGAAAGGCTTGTTTTATTTGCTTTTTGTGAAGGAAAGGAAAAAGGTGAACTTTGGACGAATTGTGTGGCAAGTTGTTTCAAGAAAATTGGCGTTTTGTTTCGTTTTCCGAACTCGCCAGGTGGAATGTTCGTAAATAGGGGGTTTTAAACGTAGTAACGTGGTGATGTGTACGATATTTGCGGAAATAAAGGGCCTAGTATGATTTTTCACTGATGACGTGAAAATTTTCAAGTAGGAGATTTTTTTTGGTTTTTTTTACTGTTTTATTCTTTTATAGACTATAGGAAAAACGCGTTCATGACGTAGATGTGTGAGTAATTGGGCTGGCTTTTATTCTCGGTAAACATTACCTTTCATGGGCTATTAGAGTGGGTCGTGTCAATTGTGACCTCGATTCTGTCTTCCATCCGCCTGGACCAAGTGGCGCCGCGGTCCAAGGTTCTGCGCACAGTGGCGCCAAATGATGTTATTTAGTTTTGTTCTTGTTTGAGCTGTTGTACAAGGAAAGGTGTGTCGTTATTTGCTTTTTTTCCTGTTTTCATTCTCCCCTTTTTTTCTGTTTTGTGCATTATATTGATTGTATGTATTTTAATTAATTTTAAATTAATATTGTTTGTTCTTTGAAATTCTATTTGTATTTGTCTTTTGTATTTGTCTTTTAGCATTTTATTTTTTTTCACTCATTGTTCAATTATTAATTCTTTTGATTTTTTATTTTATTTATATTTATTCTTTGGTTCCATTGCATTTTTTGTTATATTATTTTTTTTTGGCCCTACTTGTTCCCAACCAATAAGTAACAAAAATTAATAACAAAACATAAAGGTATAAAATAAGAAAAATGCAAACCTAAAACGAAAAATACATCAATAAACCTGTACTATAAAATAAAATAAAAATCTTAAAAGATAAATGATAATAAACTACTTCTTTAATTTCCATATCATCGAGCAAGTTTAATGAGTACCATAAAAGGAAGTGAGAAAAATTATAATACAATTATATTAGCGGAGGTGACCAAAAAGGCCAAGTTGGCCAGGCGAGGCACCTCGTTCATAACAGTAATATAAAATAATTACCAAAAAATACAACATCAGCAATAATAATGATGCTAAAAGCGGCACTGGCACACTTTTCACAAATTCTTCAAGTGCCTCTCAATGATAAGTTTAGGCATGGAAGAACAGAGATATATTTTACACATAAAAAACATACCCAAAACATTAAACAGATAGGACAGTGATATGAGGATAAAGACATCCAGTAAATTTGTAGGCCCCTTTTAAGTTTTCAATAACTTTTTAATCAACAAAGGTAAGATTACAGAATATTTTTGACTCGTACTCACTGATAGTAAAAACCACCAAAGGTTATAGACCGATCAAAAAGTGAGTTTGTGCATAGCGTGGGAAACGTGCATACAGCGTGCGTGTTCTTGTTGTTTTAAATTGCCATTTTCGTCGTCTGCTGATTTAACGTCGCCGGCGACGTTAAAATCGGTGTTTACCCATAAGAAAACTGATTTGGCATTAATCAGTTCTGTTGAAGGGGGCTTTTGTTAGAAACAGCCCTCTTAAAACCATGCAAAAAATATCGATGTGTGAAAAATCTTGAGGGCGCACTTTTTTGTGAGGCCCTGGTTCTTATCCCTCTTGATGCAAAAATTGTTTTACAATGTCTAAACGTAAAATCACATGTGCTTCCTTGTACCACTGTTTTTATAATTAATGTATTTAAAAAAAGGACATTTTGGAAGTTGCGTTGAAAACAAAAGTGTAATTAACACCCCAAGAGCGAAGTTTTTATAACATAAAATACTTAGCAAACAAAATAATAAAAATAAACAACGATAAAATTTAGTTGGCAGCATATGAAAAAATACACAAAATTACACGTTGATAAAATATGAAAAGTACGTTTGTTCAGGAAAATGTGGCATGGTATTAGTAAAATACTAATTAAAATAAAAACATGTTTATAAAAGCTAAATGAACAATGAAACTTGAGCATAAATACGATCACAACGTTAGTAAAGTAATGAAAAGTTTAAAAAGAAATAAGAAATAATGAAAATATCGAATACGACACAAATAATTAAAAAAAAATATATATATATATATATATAATATATATATTTTTTTTTTTAATTTAGTTAAAATTGGAACCTGAATTTGGGGGGAAGGGTGGTGTTGGTGGAGTGTGGTGATTGGCAAACACTCTTGTATAATGTGGAACCCTGGCCTTGCTTGGAAAGAGAACCCCCGGGGTAGTTGGGGAAGGGAACTCGGGGGTAGTTGAGAAGGAAATCTGTATGTAAATGAGGTTTTACAATTTAATTTCCCGTCAAAGCAGCTTTCGGCCCAACTCATATAGGGCGCATGACGGCATCAATTGTAATACAAAAAGGACCAAGGGTGGGGATGGGTAGTGGCAATTGGCCATATAGACCAAAAAGGGATAGGGTGTGGAGGTGGTATGTAGAAATGAGCCTGTGGTGTTATTGGGAAGGAGGAGGAACCTAGGTAGTTGGGTAAAGGCACCTTCGGTAGATGAGAAGGGGGATATGGGTTAGTTGGGAAGGACGCTCTGTGGCAGCTGGGAATTGGGCTTCAGACGGTTGTGAAGGGGGCCTTGGTAGTCGAATGAGAACAGACATGGGCCTTTTGAGCAGCTATAAAGGGCCCTAGTAGTATTTGCAAAGGGCCTTGTGGTCAGTGAGGTCAGACAGGAACCTAAGGTGTGACAAGTTTACTAATACTACAGGTAACGTCTGATAAGGTTAACCCGACGCAAACCGCGAAGAGCGAGAACCGCGAAATGTCTAGTTTTTTTAACGATAAAGCGCATATACATGAGTGTCACTTTATTCCGTAATGATCAAAAGGACCACAACTTCCCCGGTGGCGGGTCTGTTTGATATTCTAAGCCGTTTGATTTCAATGTGGCGGAAAAAGTGCCAAAACATACGGTATCAGATTATGTGATCATTTTGTTTAATGTTATGCGCCCCCTGTTGTAGTAAGGAGAAACTCTGGCAGGCAAAAGCACCTATATTTTGGCTGGGGAAATTGGTTTTTTTGCTGTAACTTTGTTTCGAATTCAAATACTACTTTCTTATCAAGCCTACATTTAAGCTAAGGCTACCAGCTGCATTTGTGACCAAATTTTTTTAGAATCAGAGAAGAGATTCTGTCAAGTATATTATAACCAAGGGGAATTTTATGTGGTCTGGCACAGAACTACTGACATGTCTCTACGATGTCGTCGATAGTGCACCCGTGGCCCCCCCTCCCTCATCCCACCACAACGGATCGACCACTACTCGCGTTCCAGCGTCTTTCCTGGAATGTCAACAAGTGACGCCATAGGTCACATCATCTATACAGAATGCCGATTTATAAATTAACCAACCTGATATGTTGGGATAAATTATGGTTGACAGTCCTAATTCCATTTCATTAATCCTCCAACAGTCACAAACCCAATTTGTATGTGTGTTAAGTATAGGAGGAGACCTATTTGAGGATTATAATATATATACTCCTAAAACAGGTCTACAATCACAATTTTATGTCAATTCAAGTTTCAAGTTTATTTATTTACATATATCATCAAAAAATTACATATCCATCAGAATAACAGTATACCAGTCTTGGAAATGCAACCTATGATACAAAGTCTTGGAATTTCAGTTAAATCATTATACACATTTGAGGAACAAAAAAATAGATATAACAGAACAAACCCAAGATATACATACTACGCATACATACATGTACACACATTACATACATCTATATATAATATACATATAGCATATATATATTATATATACAACACATACATACATACACTACATGTACATACATATACATACATATCATACACATACACATATGTTACCTATTGTGAAAGTAGAAAATATTGCAAATTGACCAAGTATAATCAAGGTAAAAGATAATTATACTTATTTTAATTTTAACATGATAATATGGAGGAGAGGCCAATAAACGTATACAAGCTTTAAGATTGGTCCCCACCTTAAGAATAGCTAACAATGAAATTTTTAGATTAGGACAGGACAGGAGACAGGACGAGACAGGACAGGACAGGGAACATACAACCAGTGGGGACAAGGACAGGGACAAGGGTGAGTGTCCCCCATTGAATGAGGGGAACCACATAATTAGAAGTATCCTGAGGTAAAAGCAAAACAAGTTTGAAAACAAACAATGAAAATACAAGAATAAAGATTTTAACCTTTTCTCATATTTATTTAGGAAAAGGGTTTTAATGTTGAATTTAAACTCCTTTATCTTGATCTTGGATTTCGTTCTTCCATGCGTTCCAGACTTAGGACAGTAATTTATTGGATATTTTAACAAGTTAGATGTTGGTTTAATGGTTAACGTGTTTACATGTCTAGTGTTATAACTGTGAATGTCACAGGTCCTCGAAAGAAAGTTAGAGAATGAATTGGAAGAGTGTTATTATTTGTATCGATACATAAAGAGGTCCGTTTGTATTGTTTTAAGTCAAATATATTTTAAGGTCTAAAATTGTTAAAATACATTTGCTTGTGTCGAGACTAATTGATTGTTGTAATACGAGGGCTTTTTTTCTGAATTTTAAAAGTAGTTTCTAATTTGTTAGCGTTCTGTGGACCCCAGGGAGATGATTACGATCAAAAGTGTTTATCAGTACTTGCCCATCTATGTTGCTATAAGATATATATGGGAGAATTAAATGTGTTGTAAAGGACAATAGATATGGAGGACGGTATAAGCTGACATTTTTCATGATGCTTCCTATGTTTTTAGAAATTTGGATTTGTATTTTTTAACAAATGGTCGTTCCAGGATATTTATTATCACTTAATACGCCGAAGGATTTAGTGTTTTCAACTGGGTTAATAATACAGTTGTCTAGCACGAGGGTAGTGGGGGAGAGTGTTTCTTTGAGTGTTTTACTCTTAGAAAGTGAATGTCATTATTTTAGAAACATTGAGAGTAGTTTATTGGCTTTAACCAAATTAGTACATTGGTTTCAGAGTTTAAAATGTTTTAATAGTGTGTTTAAATTGGAATGTGGGAAAAGAACAATGTTCGTATCATCATCAAATAGAACGAATGAGAGCTGCTTGGAAGAAAATGGAATATCGTTTGATCATTTAGAGGAGAAAAGGGCACGGGACCAAGATGAAACCCCTGAGGTACACCACATGGAAGACTGGGGAGGGCCAGAAAGTCGGAGAATGTGACTCAAATCCGTAAATAATTGATATCTATTGAAATAACTTGTAAGAAGGTCCAGAGAATCCCACGGATACCATACTAGTGGAGTTTAGTTAGAAGAATGTTATTGTCGATGGTATCCGAGGGCTTTGGAAAGATCTAAAGATCCAATGGTATGTTTTATTAAGAGCGGAAAGGAAGATGAGTCATTAAAATATTATACAATATACACAAGAATAGGCGGGAATCAAACGTGGAAGTGGACATAATAAAAATTGTCGAAGTGCAAAGTAGCTGTAAGACTATGGTAGTATTGCACACTGGTAGTGAATGCTGTCACAGGAAAACTGCAGTAAATAGTGACACTAACCTGGTCAAATTATTCGCAACCGGGGGTTTCAACCAAAAATAACGGAGCGAGGCATACGTCACATTATAGAAATAGTCTCCGTGGGCGCATACGGGTACATATTGGGACGATAATTAGAAATATATGAGGATCATCCTTTTTGAAAACCGGTTATCACGTTGCAAATTTGAGGGCTGAAGGAAAGACGCCAGAGGACAAAGACAATTTGAAATCGGACAGGGCTTGGAGATAAGAGGAATGCCAACTTACGATATCGGGACTGATGTCATCATCCAGACTCTTGCCATTCTTGAATTTCCTGACAAATAGTTAATGATCTCCATGCATTAGTTGGATTTAAAGATAGAACTAAGAATGCGATCCTTGAGGAATCAGAAACCATGCAGAAGTATTGATTCCTGATGCAAGTGTTGGGACAATTTCAGAAACAAGAATTAAACTATTGAAATATGACCCAGGTCGAGATTTTAGAATGTCCATAATAAATAGGTTGGATAGTTAGCCTTAGTGGACTTACCAAGAACATTATTTATTGTTTGCCAGTGTTCTTAATGTTATATTTATAGGTATCAAATTTGGTAGCATAGTATTTTTTACAGGATACCTTTATTAAGTGTGTTAATTTGTTTTCTGTTTAATGTAGTCAGACTTATTAGTATCGGTTGGATGTTTAATAAACTTTTGTAAAAAAAACTAAAATTGTTCTTTGTTTTTGATGACTTTATTATGCCTGCTTACTCCAAGGTTTAGATTGCCTACGCAATTGATTTTTACTGATTTTGGGAACGTGTTTGTCCCTATACTATAACTGTGATTTGTTATAAAATGTATAAGAATATCGCATGAGGGGCATTGGACACGTCATCCCAATTAATTGCACGAAGCTCATTTCTGAAGGAAGCAATGTAGTTTTGTTATTTTCCTTTTTGTATAGTAATGTTTACCATTGGAATTAAGTGTGTAATTATTGTCATTTAGTATTCTGAAATATTGGAAAGTAGTCAGTTTATATCATTTCAATAATTCAGGTGTTATTTTACGATCCAGACATTCAAATATATTGTCCATTAAGGAAGAGGTCCTTGTCGCCACACGAGTTGGTTTGTCAATGGCGTGGATAAAATGTTGAGGATATAGGTGTTGAGAAAATCACTGAATAAGGAATGCGTGGAGTTATAAGTAGGTCGAGATTGAAATCTCCACAAATAAAAGCTGGCAATTTTCCCATTATCAAATTTATTGTGGTAGATAAAATTAGTGGTGAATGATTGGACACATTTCGGGAGGCTATAATGCCACCAATAATTGTGTTTTATTTGGCTTGCTTTCAATTTCAATGACAATTGCTTCATATCAGTAACTTAAATTCAATGTTCAGAAATATTATGGTCCACACCACCTCCTCTTTTACAGTTTCTATTTAGATGTTAATCAATCTTATACCTTCAAATATGGGTTAAGAAGCGGGTCTGGTCGTGTTTTCATAAGCCCGATTCACTGATTGCAATCAGGGAAATTTATCATCAAGAGTTTTTAAATATCAGGTAATGTTTATCAAGATTTTTCTTTAAACTGCGAGCATTAAAGGGATTAAGCTTAAGTTGGAATTTTTTAGACACTTAGTGCGATCATTAATGTGTCACTGCAGGTATATTTTACATTTATCGTTATTATGTTTAATTTCACTGTTTTTGTTTCGCTCTCATCGTCATCATTATCATCAGCTGAAAAGGATTAATATGTAGTTTTTGAAGTCAGCAAATAATTATCCGTATATTAATTGATTTGAGTAATTTCGTGTAAACAATGTCGTCATCATCATTTATGTGGTTAAATGGTAAATTGGACCCCATACAATATTTACAAACCAGGAATGGGTATTGACACTGATAGAATACATCAACGTTAGCATCAGACAGTTGAAGTGGAAAGACTGGTGACATGTGGTACAATTACTATATGATTTGCCGCCGTAATAACATTTACTACAATAGGACACAACATGAAACACACAAATATCTGTCAATATAAGGAAAAATGCACTTACTTTATACATACATCGATAACATAAAAAAGAAATGTGTAATTCTTAGTCAATTTGGGATAACTCAAACTTATATATATACTTAGTAGTTACACAACTAAGTAATACGCAAATTGTAAACGCAATATCAAGTCAATAATATGCAGAGGATCCAATTAAAGAAAGATTTGACGGGCCCCATGTACACATATATACACACACGCACTATATACCCTCCACACACACACACACACACACCCACACACCACACTAACACACATGTACCCTATACACACACCTACAACACATACATTATCAGACAATGTAATCATGGCTATATCACGGGAAGAGGTAGTAACAGTACTAATACATGACCTACATACATTTAATAACATCAGTCAATTAACACAAAGAATATAAGACCATAGTTAGGATATTGTCCATTTAAGGTTGCGGAGAAATTATAATTACCAAGCTCATGAAAAATCTTAATCCAATTGTGCAACATATAAAGAGTGAACTATTTTAAAAGGTATAATTAGACTTGACAAATGAGACGCGGAAAGCGGTAATGTTGATAAGCACAATTTATCTTGCGCAAAGAAAAAACCTAATGAGTGATAGCGGCAGCGACAAGAAAACACAAAATCAAAATAAAACGCAGAAAGGGAACTACGCTTGTTCGGGTCTCAGTGATCAATTGTCATATCATTAGAATTATCCAAGTACTTAATGATAACAATCAACATGAGGACATGACAATACCATAGACTATTACAAATATAATTATAATATAACTAAATATTAACCGTCAATGTAGATGTAATGAGAATTAAAACAATATTGTTATATGACAGGAAATCATTTATATACTATACTAGGCATATGCCAAGTGTATCATTTAAAACAGCAACCAAGAGGGCAGTGGTGGTATTGGAACATATTTTACATGGAAGCAAAAATATAGTTTTGGATACCCACACTCCCACACGCTCACACGCAAAGACTGCCCCACAGTATACACAGAATGCACACACCCCTACCTGCACACATAAACACACCCATACCCCTACAATGCATCCCAACATACCAATTAATGAGATCATCAATTACATATAGAATATTTAACGTTTAAGGGTAATATTACATGAAAAGCAAAAAAAAAAAAAATTGTAATTTACCAGAATTCATAAAAGTCTGATACCAACTATGCAATGGTTTTGAAGATCGGCAAATACATCACAGGTCGTAAATATTGAATACTTATGAGTTAGACACGGAAAGGCGTAATTTTCAATGAGGGCAAAATATGTAATAAAAGGGCCATAGACCATACGGCAAATGTGGCAGAACGCCAAGAAAAATGAAGATAAACCTAAGAAAAGAGAAACCCTGCTGGTTCGTGTCTCATCATCAATTGACAATTTAAATTAGATTGTCCTCTACATCAGATAATATATGTCGAAGTCATTGAAAGTGAGTGAGTGGGAGTATAAAGTTTAACGACAACTCAACATACATTGTGTTATATCGTTTCATTACATTGTCAGTTAAACATTAAATATAAACAAACCAATATCAAACTTCATTTCAATTCAACTTACAATTACAATTACAAAATGATCAGCAACGTGAAACCAGATCATCACCTATCCATGTCTAAAACAAGATAAATCAACTATTGCAAAGATACAACTTAGAAACATGCATCAATAAAAACAAGTTTCAAAGATTACTGATACTTTATAACTATACACATCATAGATTGATGACAAAGGTCATCACCATCTGTTACCAAGCAAAAACTTCACTTCAAATACAGATAATCGACAATCACAATATAAAATGCAACATGAGATCCCCTTTACAGACCAAATGATGGTCTCATACATGTACATACATTTTATAAATGGCTCCAATACCCTTGGGCATTATGCCCAACTGATAGACTTTTTAAATTACAAAAACAACTCAACACTTCTACAGTAGAAACCCTAAGACATGCTACTATTTACTAATTACAAACAATAATAGGGTGGTCTTCACATTGTAACACTGTCATTGAATAAATTGTTTGTTTTTCATGTTTGTTTGTTTGTTTTGTTTTGTTTGTTATTTATTTCGGCAAATCGACAAAAAGAAAATGACAGATATCCAAAACAAAATCAAATAAAGCCACTACCACAATACGTACTACAACAGTCAATTAGCCAGGATAACCCCTTAAGTCGGCTGAATTTGCCAACTTATGTCCATGGGGGGGTCCATGAAAAATGACAGAGTCACCCTTGATCGCGGACAACATAATGCAAAAAGCAGAACTAAAAATTGAACATGGATTGAAAGGTGATTTTCACACCCACATAGACTGGAAAGTGAGTTAGGCAAATTCAGCCGCCTCAATGGCTCAAGGCGAATATTGTAAGATGGAGTTTTTACAAGACGTTTGAAACGTGGCCTTAGCGCTTACACATTTGATATGAGCACGTTATTCCAGGCCGTAATAATGCCATTTATAAAAGAAAGATTAAACAGTCTGACCTTTAAACCCTAGGACTTGAAAGTTATATAAGCTAGATCAGTATATCAAATGTAAATCTCTAACTTAGTAAAAAAGTGATTGAGGATTATGAGGGGCCCACAGAGTTAATATGTTAAACATATGGCTGAGTCGTGTTGCCTAACTCTGTTTTTGGAAATTTCAAGAGATTCACTGAACCAAAGTGAGCTTGACTACTATGTGATCCCTGGGTGACATATGCAGTATAAAACGAAGCATTCTATTTTTGAATGATTTGAAGCTTATGCTGACACTTCTTACTAATACCACAGTAACAAGAGGTACAACAGTAGTCAAAATGACACTGTAATAAGCCGAACTGATGTCCTACGAAGTTTGCGGTTAAAATACTGTGAGTGTCTATAATAAAACTTGAGTTTTCCAGTCACCTTGTTAATGATGGAATTAACCATATATCACCTGAAGGGTTTGGTCAAGAGTCACCCCCAGAGAATTACTAGCTTTTTGAGATTGTATTATTTGGCCATTAAAGATGATTTGAAAATCGGTGACCTTTTTGTAACTGATTTTTGAACGGCAATAAAATGCATTCAGTTTTGCCGGCATGCAAAGATAGCTGTTGTCAATTAGCCAGTTATTACAAGATTGCATGTCAAACTGAAGGATTCTGGAAACAACTTCGGTCTTGTCAGATGAAATAAGAACCTGTCATCTGCATAGATTACAGCCGATTCTTCACAGAGATGTAATTGATTTTAAGCTACATGTCCTTAAACGAGTAATACACAGAACATCTTAATAATTACAATTACACCGTCTAAATCATTAACACATTTATCATATAATCTAAATTTAAAAACAACCCGTTCTGTTCAAATAAGACAAGTTGCCCCTTTTAGTCGCCTTTTACGACATGCATGGGAACACATCGGGCCAATTCTTAACCCCGAACCCGCTGGGGGCCCCATTTATTCGCCTTTAACGACATGCAGGGGAACACATCCGAGCCAATTCTAAACCCCGAACCCGCAGGGGGGGGGGGAGGTCATTGTCGAAATAAAATTTTAACAACAATATCATTTTGATACACTTAATATTACACGATATGATTACATGAAAATTAATAATCGAATTCTTGTTATATTGACAGGAAATCATTATACATAGACAAGCATATGACCATGTGTATGATTTAAACATGCAACCAAGAGGCAGTAGTGGTATTGGAGACATAGATATTTTACTGATGGAAGCACAAATATAAGTTTTGGATACCACTCACCGCACACGCTCACACGCAAGACGCACCGCATTTGACACACATCCACACACATACATGCATGGTAAGCCACACAAACAAGCACACACGTACACCCATCCAATCATACAATGCTCAGCCAACATACATTTAATGAATCAGTCAATTAACAAAGATGTTTAAGTTACCGGGTAATTGTTACATAAGAGAAAAAAAATTAAATTACCAGCATTCAGAAAAAGTCTGATACCAACTATGCAAGTGTTGAAAATGTGTATTAAAGACCCTATCATTGATTTCTAAATCAGCAAATCGAAAAAATCATTCAAAAATCAGATTTTTACATGTATGTAACAAGTACAGTATCCTAACATACCCTGGTCAAAGATAAGACCAGAAGCAACCTAATAAGGACAGAATCGGAGTTTTTAGTAATTACGGTCGTTCGGACACTTACTACAACACTTCAATATGAATGGAGAATCGTAATCTGGACACTGCCGTTTTCCTCTTTTGTCAATTCTACAGCTAGGAAAGGTAACTTATGAGATCTAGACTTATTCTTCACTTTGAAGCTATTCCTGCACATTTCAAAATATTTTTTTCAAATCCTGATGTGTCTTTAGTATAGGAAGGAGACCTATTGAGAGTAATAATAGTGTTTGACAAGCTATTCATTTAGAATTACACCCGTTCGGAGGACGAGAAAAGGGTCTTCTTTGGGGGGATTAATAGCTTGCTATAGCAAAAGGGGGTATAAGTAGTTTTGTTGGTACAGAGTTAAACAAGAAAGGAAGACGGAAAAGAGATGCAGAGGTACACCTAGTATTGTTTTAGTACTTAATCTGAACTCGACTAGTAAAAACGAGCGAATAATTTAATATTTTGATAGAGTAAATGGTTATAATCTCTTTTAATCTTATTCCATTTTCATTTTGACAAACAAATACAGAAATTTATACTGCACAAATAGCAGACGCCACTTGGCACTGGCTTTGTGTACATGTGCGTTCACTTGTAACCACTGATCTCTATACCCGGATAGCTACGCG